>OZ026557.1:230000-255000 GCA_964020155.1 Chondrilla cf. caribensis | reverse complement strand
TCTGTTGTGTACATATGGGAATGAGATTAGGATTTGGAACCCTTCACCTCCAAAGGCTGTTTCCTGTGGCACTCTCAAATTGGGTCTACCCTCAATTCCACACAACGTATGATGTCCTAATGGAGAAATTTGTTGCACAATGTATGATGTCCTAATGGAGAAATTTGTTTGGGCTGGGCAGGTTGCCGCTATGCACAGCAGGTCCTATACGGCCACTGGTGTGTCTCTCTTCATTTGTCTGTAACTTAATTGAAGCCTCCTTATAAGTGCAATTCAAGCCCTGGTGTTCCTGTTGATGACATCATGTCTACTCCACCTATTTTGTAGCGGCTGCATTGGATGAGCCTATCATGACTGAGGTGCTTTGACCAACAATGTCTGGTAAACAAGTGAGGTCTGTGCTATTATTTCATTTGCACAGTAATTGTGACTTCATTGGTTCGCTCACAGATGCATCCTCAGCCCAAAAACTAGCAGAAAGATGATTATCTTCTCCCCCTAACACATGAGCTGGATGTTCAAGATGGTTTGGGTCCATATGGTTGTGTACAGTGATAGATATTGTGAATACACTGTAAATAAGTAATGATAAATAACTCAGATTTCCTTATTTAGTGTGTGCGTCCAGTCTAATATAGCCGAGGCCATTGTTTTGATCCACCATGCAATCCATATTTAGTTGAAAGAGTGCAATATTTCAGTTAATGTCTTGATATTCTCCAAGTGACACTGTGTGAATGTTGGCTTGAAGTTGTATGGATTTCAATGTTCACTAGAGCATGTCATTGAACAGAAGTGCCTTGAAACAGTCAACATCACGCTCAACTGACAGAATTGCTGACGACGACTGTATGTATCTATGCTTGAGATATAAGTGACCCTCCACTTCTCTGAACTTTACAAGAAGTCGTTATTGCTTTGCCAGAGAAATTCCACCGTTTGAAGTTTGAATAGATGTGGCATCCTCACATGACGAGTGAACGATTACAGGATATAAACACGACACACATTGGATACATCACAGGCTATAGACATTATGTGGCACAAACGTCACACACATTACAGTAAACACTATCAACACCGCATGCATACTAGAAACATTACATCCACATGACAAGCCTCACACACAGCAAGCCTCACACACTACAAGCCTCACACACAGCAAGCCTTACACACTACAAGCCTCACACACAGCAAGCCTCACACACAGCAAGCATCACACACTACAAGCCTCACACACAGCAAGCATCACACACAGCAAGCCTCACACATAGCAAGCCTCACACACAGCAAGCATCACACACAGCAAGCCTCACACATAGCAAGCCTCACACATAGCAAGCCTCACACACAGCAAGCCTCACACACACAACAGTAAACAACACCAAGTCTGCACATTAGGCACTTGTCATTGTTGACAGTAATCTTTTTTATTTTCACTTCCCTGTCAGGAATAGATCATACAGTCTCTCCCATAAGATCATGTGTAGCAGCATCCCCAGCTACCATAAGAATCAGTGCTGGCCCTTAAAAGGGTGCACAGAGAGGAACCAAGGCGTCAGCCTGCGATGCTGGACACCCAAGTATACGCTGCACTTATGTGGGTTCTGTACACCCAGGTATAATGTTGCACTTGTGTGGGTTCGGGCCTTCACTTACATGGCTTCATCTCCCTGTGATCTTATCCCTATAAAATGTGTCGTTTCCCTCCTGCACCTAGTGTAACTGTGAGAACCAGCTGGACTGTGTGAGTGAGTGTGAGTTTGTCTGGATCTTCTTCTCAGCTTTCTTAACTTGCCTTGTTTGAAACATGGGCTGTGTAACTAGTAAAACCAGTGACCAGAGACCAAGGTGAGTTGGAGTGGTGTACAAGTGGGAAGGAATGTTGCCTGTGGTGGTATTTATTCTGGGTGTACCGGGATACAGCCTTTATTCTGGGTGTACCGGGATACAGCCTTTATTCTGGGTGTACCGGGATACAGCCTTTATTCTGGGTGTACCGGGATACAGCCTTCATTGTGGGTGTACCGGGATACAGCCTTCATTGTGGGTGTACCGGGATACAGCCTTCATTGTGGGTGTACCGGGATACAGCCTTCATTGTGGGTGTACCGGGATACAGCCTTCATTGTGGGTGTACCGGGATACAGCCTTTATTCTCTGCATTTCAGCATACAGCCTTTAGCCTTTAGATACTGCTACTAGTCGAGGTGTGTTAGGATACAATCATTACACAAATAAGCCTCTCAGGTTATAGTTGTAAGAGCAGAACCAGTAGTGAGCCAGTAGTGTGTAGATCCACTACTATTGAGCCAGTAGTGTGTGTGTGTGCTACTATTGAGCCAGTAGTGTGTGTGTGTGCTACTATTGAGCCAGTAGTGTGTGTGTGTGCTACTATTGAGCCAGTAGTGTGTGTGTGTGCTACTATTGAGCCAGTAGTGTGTGTGTGCTACTATTGAGCCAGTAGTGTGTGTGTGCTACTATTGAGCCAGTAGTGTGTGTGTGCTACTATTGAGCCAGTAGTGTGTGTGTGCTACTATTGAGCCAGTAGTGTGTGTGTGCTACTATTGAGCCAGTAGTGTGTGTGTGTGCTACTATTGAGCCAGTAGTGTGTGTGTGTGCTACTATTGAGCCAGTAGTGTGTGTGTGTGCTACTATTGAGCCAGTAGTGTGTGTGTGTGCTACTATTGAGCCAGTAGTGTGTGTGTGCTACTATTGAGCCAGTAGTGTGTAGATCTGCTACTATTGAGCCAGTAGTGTGTGTGCTACTATTGAGCCAGTAGTGTGTGTGCTACTATTGAGCCAGTAGTGTGTATGTGTGCTACTATTGAGCCAGTAGTGTGTGTGCTACTATTGAGCCAGTAGTGTGTGTGTGTGCTACTATTGAGCCAATGGGTAAGCAATACGCTGATGGCATGTTAGTGTATCGTGGTTTGCATGTTGGTTGCACAGTTTGTATGTGTCCCTGTGTTTGGGGAGTAAGTTCATCTTTCAACTCCATATCTCAACTCCAAATGTAGACTTCCAGATTCGAAGATCGAAGAGTTCCTTCAAAGCTCCTACTACGAGTACTACGACGATGCTCAAGATTACGAGGAGCCTTATGCCTTCACTAGAGGATTTGTGCCTACAAAATCTGACACTAACCTCAGCATCAAGAGTGACTTTGAGGTCTCAAACCACTTCTATGAGAACTTTGGTAACGTGAAGTGCCCAAGACAGCGGCCTAGAGCTCGCCCCAAGTCCACCAGTGCAGCCCAGGAGAGGATGAGCGCTCCAAAGCCTGTTAAACGTAGGAATGTCTCGTACAATCCCACTTATAACGAGGTGGGGGGAATCGGGAGATCACCGTCTAATGATTTCAACATCAGGCCGAGTATTTCGGAGCCATACCTATTGAAAGAAGGATTTTTACATAATCTACCTCACACAGGTACCAACACAAGTGGGTTTGTAAAATCGATGAATTACGAGAATGTATTCGACGTCAAACACCCTTCGGTAATGGGATCAGAGACTGAAGAGAGCATGGGTACATACATTGAGATGAGGAGCGCAGCGAAGGGTGAGGAGTGTGGGGATGTATACGAAGACATGTATGTGACAGTCAACTCGAGAGAAGACATGGACTCTGCCGTGCAAGAGGAGAATGATGGCAATTCTCATCTCCGACAGCAGGAGGGCCGTCGTAAGATCAACCAGTATTACAACGTTCTCTCCACAAGCTCTCTATCGGGACTTCTCAACTCAGATCACTTGACGTCTCACGTTTCTCTCCCTCCACGGACGGCAGCTGTGTCGTCGTGAGAGACGCCGTGTCCTGCATGTGTTTGTCAATGCATTGTTGTATCATTTCTCCTTTCATTTGTTCAATTGTGTCTGTGCACTCCCAGTTTTCGTGTGATCATTTTCAATTTAAAATTTCCCCACGAAATCTATCAATGCTGTTGTCATTGTCTAAATTATAATAATATGATATAATTGTTATGATGTATGATATCGATATAATATAATGATTTATATAATATTCAATATGTTATACAAATGTAAAAGAATAAACTTTAGCTACCCAACTAACTCGATCTTCTACTGAAATTCTGATTGGCCAATATGCTTGAAAATGGCCGCCAAAGTCAAAGTGGATCTGGCCATGTAAACCTACTCATACATATCATATGCATTTATTATAACATGTGACCCATTTATCTATATTATATTAGGATATATGAATTAATATTGTGTGTTAGTATTGCGCAATATTAGGATGGAATGTTGCAACATCCACGTGAGATTGCAAGTGTTTTGCAGGGAAGTTCCCGCCGGACGGTCACAAGGCAACTACGTACATGCACACACAATGGCACAGACGGTAGAGGCAAAGATTGTCACAATCGGGGCCGAAGGTAAGTAACGCGGAACTTCACACCTGAATGAGAATATACAAATCGTCTTGAATGTTTTTTTATGGTTTGTTCACTTTCAGGGGTAGGGAAGACGTCCATTATTCTCCGTCAAGTTGGGAACGTGTTCAAAACGGACACAGCTAAGACAATTGGAGCTTCTTTCTTCACATTCTCCATGTGAGTCCGTTTAACCAACATTCCAGACTTTAATTTAGCCCAGAGTGAGTACGGAACCGCGTTTATCATTGCGTGCACGCGCGAATGAGCGCGAGTTGCGAGTAAACACGTATAAGTACTCGTGTTTAAAGTACTCCAGTTAAGTTCTTAATGTATTATAGTCGAGTAATACTACCGAGGATGTCATGTCAATGGTATGGCAGTCCTACAAAGTGGAAGTGGGACTGTGTCCCTCTGTGTTGTGCTTGAGGCACACGGGGTCATCTGGGTGTGCTGAATGTGTTGGCTACCTGGTCTCTGCACTTGACAGGTTTTACAAGGACGTGAGGTTGAAAGTACAGCTGTGGGACACTGCAGGACAAGAGAGGTTGGTGTTCTGTGTGCACCCACATGATGGTCACATGAACATGGCTGCCATGTGTGCGGTGTGGGAATGTTAGGTCAAGGGGCATTCCTTGGATACCTCATGTATGGTGTACAGTGTATGTGGTTATGAGTGGGTCTTGAATTTCCCCACAATATTGTATTTTGTGCAAGTGCATGTACACACACCAGTGTGCACACACACACGCGCGCATACACACACACACACACACACACACACACACACACACACACACACAGGTATACTTCCCTTCAATAACAGGTCATTGTACCATTGTGGTTTGCTAGGTTCCCCTACAAACCTATTCCAAGCTCCCCTTCACTCAACTTAATTGTATTCATTGACTTGTGGATCTTTCTATATGCATAACATATAATGGGGACAAACAAACATGATTATGTAGACATGATGACCTCGGTGTGTTGGGTTGACTGTGGATATGTCAGTGATTTATGTTTCTGTGTGTGTGTGTGTGTGTGTGTGTGTGTGTGTGTGTGTGTGTGTGTGTGTGTGTGTGTGTGTGTGTGTGTGTGTGTGTGGCTGTGTGTGTGTGTGTGTATGTGTGTGTGTGTGTGTGTGTGTGTGTGTGTGTGTGGTGTATGTATGTGTGTGGTGTATGTGTGTGTGTGTGTGTGCGTGTGTGTGTGTCTGTGTGTGTGTGTGTCAGGATGATATCACATGTAATGTGGTCTTTCTTTCCTGTTTTCTTGCGGATTCTTTGCACGAAAGGTTCAGGTCAATGGTGAGTTCATCTCATACATGACAGTCACGACTACCACATCCTCAACATTTTATGGATGGCTACTGTACAAGCTTGAACGTTATCGTGTACTCATTGGTCGGATTTTAATCTTAGATGCTGACTGTCCTACCTCACCCCCCACCCCACAAGTGGTATATCGTGACTCAAACATACCCTACCTCACCCCCCACCCCACAAGTGGTATATCGTGTCTCAAACATACCCTACCTCACCCCCACCCCCTACCCCACAAGTATCCTGACTCCATCATACCCTACCTCACCCCTCACCCCACAGGCTCCTTTGTATTATCGAAGATCTAATGCAGCATTAATAGTGTATGACATAACAAGTATGGAATCGTTTGAGAGTGCAAAAACATGGATCAGAGGTCTGTGTGTGTGTGTGTGTGTGTGTGTGTGTGTGTGTGTGTGTGTGTCTGTGTGTCTGTGTGTGTGTGTGTGTGTGTGTGTGTGTGTGTGTGTGTGTGTGTGTGTGTACATGTACACGTTTCCATATGTGCAAGCACAGTAAATATACTTACATGCCTATCTGTGAGCAGAGACACACACTTCACTGCATGTCACATGTTTCATTGAACATTGACTGCAGAAATGAAAGACAGAGTTGACCAGCCCTTGCGTGAGTCATTGTTAGACTAGTTTGGGAGATGTTACTATTTCAGGCCATGATGTAAGCATGGCTTTGATGTTGTTTATAAATAGAATCATTTACCACTTGGTTTCTCAGTTTGTCTGGGAGCTGAATACAGCATTGTTGTATAATGGGTGCAATGTGTGTTTGGTTCTTCGTATTGTGAGAGTGGTATGTGTGAGTGGATGCGAGTTGGTGAAAATGTGTGAGCGAGTGTGAGAGTGGCAGTGTGGATGGTTCCACTTACCATGGAGACCCTATCTGCTAGTGTGTCAGTGAGCTGTATGTCCTGTCCCAACCTCTCCAGGTAACGTGTGTCCTATGGCACCACTGCTCACTGTCCCTATACCTGGCACTGACAGTACCTGCCTAGTAGCCCACGTATCACTACACGCCCCCCTAGTAGCCCACGTATCACTACACGCCCTCCTAGTAGCCCACGTATCACTACACGCCCTCCTAGTAGCCCACGTATCACTACACGCCCCCCTAGTAGCCCACGTATCACTACACGCCCTCCTAGTAGCCCACGTATCACTACACGCCCTCCTAGTAGCCCACGTATCACTACACGCCCTCCTAGTAGCCCACGTATCACTACAAGCCCTCCTAGTAGCCCACGTATCACTACAAGCCCTCCTAGTAGCCCACGTATCACTACAAGCCCTCCTAGTAGCCCACGTATCACTACACGCCCTCCTAGTAGCCCACGTATCACTACAAGCCCTCCTAGTAGCCCACGTATCACTACAAGCCCTCCTAGTAGCCCACGTATCACTACACACCCTCCTAGTAGCCCATGTATCACTACATGCCCTCCTAGTAGCCCTCCTATCAACCACTACACGCCCTCCTATCAACCACTACACGCCCTCCTATCAACCACTACACGCCCTCCTATCAACCACTACACGCCCTCCTATCAACCACTATAGTCATTCATAGCTTCACTATTACTCTCCGAAGAATCATTGAGTCATAAAGCGGTTTCCGCTGTGTTCACCACAACTGTTTCAAGTGTATGCGATGACCTATCACTTCAGCCACATCAATTACACAATGTTGTACACATGTATACTCCCACCATGCTACATACTACCGAATATGTTTCAGATATTCCCTGTACATGGAGTGATTTGTCAGAATAGTATGTTGATTGGGCACACTTTACTGTGGTCGTGGAGGAAGGAACAACGTGCTCTGTTTGTTTGCTTTGTAGTCTTGGTCCTGATTGGAAATAAAATAGACCTTGAATCATGTCGGCAGGTTTCCATGGAAACAGCAGATGCATATGCAGCTTCGATAGGAGCCATTCACTTACAAACTTCAGCAGCCACTGGTGTAGGTGAGTCATATCTGTGTGTGTGTGTGTGTGTGTGTGTGTGTGTGTGTGTGTGTGTGTGTGTGTGTGTGTGTGTGTTTGTGTGTGTGTGTGTGTGTGTGTGTGTTTGTGTGTGTGTGTGTGTGTGTGTGTGTGTGTGTGTGTGTGTGTGTGTGTTTGTGTGTGTGTGTGTGTGTGTGTGTGTGTGTGTGTGTGTGTGTGTGTGTGTGTGTGTGTGGATGTGTGGGTGTGGGTGTGGGTGTGCCTGTGTGTGTGTGGATGTGGATGTGGCTAAGAGATGAGTATGTTGTCTTAATGCTACATGTGAGTTTAGAGTCCATATCAGAACACCACATCCACCTCAGCAATACACACTCTCTATTTTGTGCACATGTAGGAATACAAGAGCTCTTTATCAGAACAGCCAACGAGCTGGCAACCTTTAGTCAAGATAACACGACGAGCAGCTCAGTGTGCTCAATGACTGACCTTTATACACCCATTGCTACCCCGCCTTCAATACACACACCCTCTGGACTACAAACACCCTCCGCTGCATTTAATGTACGCTATGCACCCAAACCTGCATCCTCCACTTGCCAGTGCTAGGCACTTTCAGGGGGTTCCCCGGGGCAGTTTTAGTGCTCTCACGTTGTCTGTACATTGCTTTCAGTGTATTTGTAGTGTATTGTACAGGTCTTGATTCCTCAATTGTGTGTTGTGTCTTGTACAGTATTTGCAACTATTGTTCTCATATTGAAAATTGCTTCATAATTAACAATAATTCTTGATTGAGATGTTAATTAATAATTCCCACATTGATATAAGTTTTGTATTATGTATGCACATATGCATGTGAGGATCGCTAGAGGTTCATATAATATAATACCAACTTGCTTAGGAGGACACACATTCTCATCAGATGTCCTCACCATCAGTGCTGGTTACAACACACATTCTCATCAGATGTCCTCACCATCAGTGCCGGTTAGGACACACATCTCATCAGATGTGCTCGCTATCAGTGCTGGTTGTAGTGTACATGAGCTAGGGGTCGAGCGAGGTGTGCGTTACTGATCAGAACCAAACATTAATTGGCTATTAAAGTTAATTAAAAATGGACATTTCATGCAAACACAGTCTCCCATGATGTTCTGGAAATCTTGCTTGGATTACTGTGAACGAGGTGGGGGTGGGACTCCTGGAGTGGGAGGGGCAGCAAACAGGTAGACATTACGTATTGTTTGATATGTACATCAGTATGTATGTGCACGGATACTGATACAACTGGATATACAAGGATATACTGATACAACTGGATATATTTACAAGGATATACAGACACAACTGGATATACAAGGATATACTGATACAACTGGATATACAAGGATATACTGACTCATATGAATACAAATACAAGAATATACAATGTCATGTACTAACACATGATATACATACCAGCGAAGAGAGGCGTTGGTAGCAATGCACCCTTTGGAGGAAGCGGGAACGAGCCGGACGTGGGCGGGGGAGGGGGAGGGACCATTCCTTGAGGAAAAGCTATGAGGTGTGAGACAACAGAAGTGGTCATCAATAACGGTTGAAAATAATCACATACGTCAATACAAGTTAATAATGGCACATTGAGGATGAAATTCGATAGAGCACACACACCAACACATACACAATCAAACACACACACACAGCACACACCACCAACCTCGTGGTACTGGTTGAAAGGCAGGTGGTGGCATGTTCCCTCCTAAAGGAGTGAACAGAATCAAATCAATCAGTGTTTTCAGGTAACTCGTCAAAATGAAATCAAGACAATAAGACCAGGCATCACTAATGGTGTCGTGACAGTCATGTGAATTTACAAAATGTCTACAGACACCCAACACATGTACATGTAAAGAGACACAACAACTAGTAAAGGAGACACAACAACCAGTGAAGAGAGACACAACAACCAGTGAAGAGAGACACAACAACCAGTGAAGAGAGACACAACAACCAGATAAGAGAGACACTCAATCCTACCGAATCTCATTGCGTTTTGCTGATTCATACCCATGAATGGAGGGGGAGGAGGTTGGTAGCCACTCCCCATTGCAGGAGGTGGAGGGACACCTGAGGGGGAGAGACAAAACGTGTGTGTGTGTGTGTGTGTGTGTGTGTGTGTGCGTGTGTTAACAGCACATCAGTAACGACATTATCAGTATGTATGTACTTGATGGTGTACAGTACACCTAGCACACAGTGTACAGTACACCTAGCACACAGTGTACAGTACACCTAGCACACAGTGTACAGTACACCCAACACACAGTGTACAGTATGTGTTCTCTGATGGATCCCGTCGGCTCACCAAACAGCGGTGGGGGCATCATGGGCTGGGTCATCTTCATCGACTCTTGTTGGAGAATACGCTCCTGTGTTTTCTGTGGTGTCTTGTATTCTGGGCGGGGCACAGGATTAGTGGGCGGGGCATCTGCAAATATCTGATGAGGTCTGTCAGCCTCTGATAAGGGATTCTGAGCTGCTAGTAAACGTTCTGAAGGCAAGAGGAGATCAACTTGTCCATGAGACAAAAGTAGCATTGGTGATGTTCGTGCAGCAAGGACAGTGGTGTGAGTTAGGGCAGTGACATTGGTGAGGTTGGTGAGAGTGGTGTGTCTAGTGAGGTTGGTGAGAGTGGTGTCTCTGGTGAGGTTGGTGAGAGTGGTGTGTCTGGTGAGGTTGGTGAGAGTGGTGTCTCTGGTGATGTCAGTGAAAATAGAGGTATTAGACAGGATCGTACACCAATAACAATAGGATTAGCCACAAAAGAATCTGGACTGTGATAGACAAGAAGACATACACAAGATCCATGTGGAAAATATAGAAAGACAGACAGAAACAGCTGAATAGACAGACAGGCAGACAGATTCAAGCAGACAGACAGATTAGAGCAGACAGACAGACAGACTTGACCAGACAGACAGACTCAGATAAATACACAGACAGACAGACTCAGGCAGATGGACAGACCTGCTGCCGACCCATGTTTCTCTCCCTTGGACTCCTTCTTGAAGGCATAGGACACAGAGATGGGCTTGTTGCACAGGTGCTGTCCGTTCATGGCATCAATGGCCGCGTCTGACGCATCGAAGCTGGCATATTTGATGAACGCAAATCCTTTGGAATTGCCTGAGTCCGGATCACGCATTATCTGATGGGGGGGGGGGGGAGGGAATAAGAGCCCAGAGCTATTATTACAGTTGAGGTAGAAAAATAAGCACCACTGGGCTATTAACCTTAGGGGTCTCTAGGATCACTCCAAATGCACTGAATGTGTCGTACAACAATTTCTCGTCAATTTCTGGATCCAAGTTCCCAATAAATAAATTGGCCCCAACATCTAAATTCTTGGAATTAGAAGCGGCCTGGATAAGTGAACAAATGAAGCAGTGAACAAGTGTGCAATAGGTATCAAAGAACATGTAACAAAAACAGGAGGTATCAAAGACTTACAAACATACAATAATTGATGAAACAAACAAACAACATCATCAACAAATTTATTGATAGTGTTACTTGAAAGGAGCCTAAAAACTTAAAACTTCAAACAGTCAAAAACAAAAATACCAATAAGCCCAAATCAGTACTTGTTGAACCTATTGGCCTAACTGAACTCCTCTATTCAACAAGAATAGCTCACTTTATTGACACGAATTGGTTTCCCGAACAACTTGATCATGTTCATGATCTTGATGGCGTAGTCTGCGTCCTCTTCACTCATGAACTCCACAAACCCGTAGCTCTGGTGTTGCATGGTGATACGGTCCTTAGGCATGTGTACGTTCACTACACAGACAAGATGGAAGCAGCCTAGTGTGTGTGTGTGTGTGTGTGTGTTTGTGTGGTCTGTGTTTTGTGCAACCCAATAATCCAACATAATAACGTAAAACCCGCACCTAGAGAATACATAGTGCATCCGACAAGCTTGGTTCTATCACGAGCACTCTCGCGGTACTAAACACAGGTATACTACATACAACACTATACGTTGGTGGGACACAACGTGGCCTCGACGTACCTACGGGGCCAGCTTGCAAAAACAGTTCCCAGAGCAAGGTTTCTGTGACCTTGTCATCCAGACCACCGACGTATATAGTGGCATCTGTGAAAAACCGGTGAATTTACTGATGAGTGAGTACCGTAAATAGGATTGACGAAGAGATTTACCTTGATTTCTTTCCTGAATCGGACCGCCAGACATTTTCCACGTGTTTCGCAATGTTCATTCAATGAATATCATTACCTCCACCTTTTGGATACGCCCTTCAGCAGCAGCAACGGGAGAGAATGCTAAGAGACTCCAGAGCTAGCTTGTCTCCCTTCGACGAGATCTCCATCCCAGTGCGGGTCAGGAACCAGAAGATACTGAGCAGCATTGCCAACTGCTCACTGGAAGCTAAGATCAAGGCAACTTACTACGATCCGTATTCCATCAAAGGACAGTCGTTTTACGAGACGAGCGGTCTTGTTTACAGAACAAAAGATTGTCTCATTCTCAGTTTCAGTCCTCGTTATCCGGGTTATCATGTGGCCAAAATATACTGCGACGGCTCAGAGTTTGGTCCAGCGATTAAATTTACTGTCAATAGCGAAGGAAAAGCCGTAGTGGGCGAAGGGCAGAGTCGTCCTCCGTCAACACATTATGGAACCATAGGTGTGTGTGTGTGTGTGTGTGTGTGTGTGTGTGTGTGTGTGTGTGTGTGTGTGTGTGTGTGTGTGTGTGTGTGTGTGTGTGTGTGTGTGTGTGTGTGTGTGTGTGTGTGTGTGTGTGCGTGGTGTATGTGTTTGCAGTGTGTGCGTGTGTGTGTAGTGTGTGAACACGAGTGTGTGTGTAGTGTGTGAACACGAGTGTGTGTGTAGTGTGTGAACACGAGTGTGTGTTTGTGTGTTTGTGTGTGTGTGCGTGTGTGTGCATTTGTATGCCTTTGTTTGTATCTATCTGTCCGTCATTTGCATCTTTTCTTTTCTTCACATGACATCAAAACTGACTGAACACTGACTGTTCACCTCATTTCGCTGTTACAGGTGGTCGTGGTGTGGTGACCAGCACCAGTTCTTACTCCAACGCCACATCGGGGGCCAGCTCCACCTCCTCCTATGGGACAGTTGGGCATGTGCAGTCCGCAATCCTCATGCCTCAGTATGGACCACAACCCGCCTTCACAATGAACTACCTTGCTCCACAAGTAGCAGCAGTGACCGACCCGCTGGAGGGCCTCAACGATGCCGAACGGATTCAACAGCAGAAGAGAGACGCTAACGCTCTAACCTTCAGCGAACTATACAAGCTCAAGCGCGTGGGTGTTGAAGACAGCTACATGGAGCCTTCCAAGAGAGCTGCTGTAGAGTCGACAATGAAGAATGGGATGGTCACTAGCGAGACACTCAAGCTTCTTCAGGAAGAAGCTAAAATGATATCAAATCCTCGAGGAGCTAGAAAACGGTTTGTATTCTTCGTGTTATGTTGCCCGCTGTTCTTTCTTCATCCTGTTACATTTGATGAGTCATGCCCACATCAGCTGATATCATTGAGGGAGTCAAACCTTATAATGGGTACTAGTGTGTGGGAGCACTACCAAGGGTGATGTTGTAAAGAGGTCTGACTGTATACTAGTGTGTGGGAGCACTACCAAGGGTGATGTTGTGAAGAGGTCTGACTGTATATTGGTGCATGGGAGCACTACCAAGGGTGACATATCAATGTCCAAGTACATTTCTTTAACACCAATACATTTTCATCACTATACACATTGCATTGTCATCTTCCGACTTTCTGTACTCTCAGGTGTCAGGTGTGTAAACAGCAGCACAAACCGCACAAGTTCATGAGGATATGGGAGACTGATTTCTGTCTTCTCTGTGTGAAGCTCACGTTCATGCAACACAGCTTTATAGAGCACTTTATGGTGAGCAGTCGGTTTAGTTCTCAGAGTAGGTTTGAGTGGTAATGAGTGGTGGTGAGTGGTAGTGAGTGGTAGTGAGTGGTGGTGAGTGGTAGTGGTGGTGAGTGGTGGTGAGTGATGGTGAGTGGTAGTGAGTGGTAGTGAGTGGTGGTCAGTGGTAGTGAGTGGTAGTGAGTGGTGGTGAGTGGTGGTGAGTGGTAGTGGTGGTGAGTGGAGGTGAGTGGTGGTGAGTGGTGGTGAGTGGTAGTGAGTGGTAGAGAATGGTAGTGAGTGGTGGTGAGTGATGGTGAGTGATAGTGAGTGGTGGTGAGTGGTGGTGAGTGGTAGAGAATGGTAGTGAGTGGTGGTGAGTGGTAGTGAGTAGTGGTGAGTGGTGGTGAGTGATAGTGAGTGGTGGTGAGTGGTGGTGAGTGGTAGAGAATGGTAGTGAGTGGTGGTGAGTGGTAGTGAGTAGTGGTGAGTGGTGGTGAGTGGTAGTGAGTAGTGGTGAGTGGTGGTGAGTGGTAGTGAGTGGTAGTGAGTGGTGGTGAGTGGTAGTGAGTGGTAGTGAGTGGTGGTGAGTGGTGGTGAGTGGTAGAGAATGGTAGTGAGTGGTGGCGAGTGGTGGTGAGTGGTAGTGAGTGGTGGTGAGTGGTGGTGAGTGGTAGTGAGTGGTAGTGAGTGGTGGTGAGTGATAGTGGGTGGTGGTGAGTGGTGGTGAGTGGTGGTGAGTGGTAGTGAGTGGTAGTGAGTGGTGGTGAGTGGTGGTGAGTGGTAGTGAGTGGTGGTGAGTGGTGATTCTTCTCTTGTACATCCTCACGAACCATTCTCCCCCCCCATCCCCTACACCAGGTCCCAACTGTTCAAGATTGCACTCTGAGTGTTCCAGCAGACAAGAAAGGAAAGAAAATGATGACAGTTCAAAGAAGACTACCAGTTGTGAATTTGAGAGGTGGGAGAGCAGACCGCATTGCAGAGCATTGTACTCAATATGATATGTGGTGTAGTGTTGTGTGCTGTGAAGGTACTGTGTGTGCTGTGAAGGTTCTGTGTGTGCTGTGAAGATCCTGTGTGTGCTGTGAAGGTACTGTGTGTTCTGTGAAGATCCTGTGTGTGCTGTGAAGATCCTGTGTGTGCTGTGAAGGTCCTGTGTGTGCTGTGAAGGTACTGTGTGTGCTGTGAAGGTACTGTGTGTTCTGTGAAGATCCTGTGTGTGCTGTGAAGGTCCTGTGTGTGCTGTGAAGGTACTGTGTGTGCTGTGAAGATCCTGTGTGTGCTGTGAAGGTCCTGTGTGTGCTGTGAAGGTACTGTGTGTGCTGTGAAGGTACTGTGTGTTCTGTGAAGATCCTGTGTGTGCTGTGAAGATCCTGTGTGTGCTGTGAAGGTCCTGTGTGTGCTGTGAAGGTACTGTGTGTGCTGTGAAGGTACTGTGTGTTCTGTGAAGATCCTGTGTGTGCTGTGAAGATCCTGTGTGTGCTGTGAAGGTCCTGTGTGTTCTGTGAAGATCCTGTGTGTGCTGTGAAGGTCCTGTGTGTGCTGTGAAGGTACTGTGGTGCTGGTGAGTGAGATACAATATTCCACTTCATGATTGTCCTCTAGGTCTTAGTCCAGAAGAGGTAAGATATGCCCAAGAAGAGTTCAAGAAATTTGACATTGAAGACATGTGTGAGTACCAAAGCCATCTAGTGTGTACCGAATACCACTTGGTTACCTAGTGATTATGAAATACCACTTGTGTGTGTCCTGTGTGCAGATGAGTTGACTGTGTGTATGATGTGTTGCTTGCCATAGATTGGATCGACAAAGCAGTGTTGTTACCACTGGTCAAGGCTGTTTTTGCTTACAGTCTGAAGGAACAAGAAATCAAGGCCTTTCTCTCAAGCTCTACTCTAAGAGCCATGGTGAGTGGGAGTTATTGTGAGTGGGAGGAGCCATTGTGAGTGGGAGGAGCCATTGTGAGTGGGAGTTATTGTGAGTGGGAGGAGCCATTGTGAGTGGGAGGAGCCATTGTTATTAATATGTGCTAAGTTTAGTTTTGTTACCGTGATAACTACACCTAATTACCAATATTAGGATAATTCACATTCCATTTGGGGTGCTATGGGTGCTATGTGTGTGTGGTTATGTCCCGATGTGAGTCAGTTGATAGTTTCACACCTTGTTACCTGGCACGCTCTGCTAACATGAAACTGTTGGTTTTATTGGCTGTTTCAACTCAATTAAAAGCAATATTTTGCTATGACTTCTCAAATGTCCACTGTTTGAAGTCCAGTAAGACAGGAATTCCATAACAAACTGTTAACAAGAGGTGAAATATTAAAATCACCATGGTAACTAACCAAATGACACAAGGTCAATGAAATGGCTCGAGGAAATCGGTCATTAGTTTGTGATTCCTATCTTCATGGACCAGCCCTTGCCAAGTGATGGTTGGTTAAACCTACTCAAACATCATAGGCAAAGGAATGGTTTGGCAAGTGGGGGGCCTAAAGGCCATGGTGCTGAACTCATGATTAATATTGCAATTGCATCCATGCATGCAATACATAGTCTACATAGACATTCTTGGCTTCACCTTTGTGATGAGTGGGGGGCCAGGGGGGGCCAGGGGCATGGGCCATGGCCCCCCTGGCCCCCCTGTTCCGCTGCCTATGAACATGATAACACCTTACATGCCATCTCTATCACCCTGGTGATGAGGGCCTACACCATCAAACGAAGACATCACAGCTAGCTACAGTTAATCCTTGAGACATGACATCTTTGCATTTCAAAGATGTCTGAAAAACTCCTTTTTATACCTCAATCAAGATCAATACATTTCCAACCCTGTGGTGTGAACATACATTGATCAATATTCATGATGTTACCTGTGTGTTTGAATTTCCATTCCAGCTTGTTAATATGGGAATCGAACTCAGGGATCATGTACATGAAATCGAATTTCTAGCAATTGTTGCTTTTGTGGCTCGAGAGGTTCAGATGTCCATTCCCTCAAGGAACCCTTACACCCAGTTCACTCCACAAGACCTCGAAATGGCATTTGCCTTCCAAGTCAAATATGGTACGTCTAGTGGACATGTTGACAATGACATGTTGATGATGATATATTGGCAATGACTTGTTGACAATGACATGTCAACAATAGCAAAGATCCTTGTTGTCTAGTTGGTTTGGGATTCAAACAATGTTTCTCTAGTGAAGTATGTATGTACTTTGTAGTGTTGCTTTGGACGAATACACAATTTATGTGGAAATTGTCAAGTAATATCTTCAACCATTTTGTGGAGTTATGTCTTATATACACACATATCCTCAACTGTGACTCTTCAACTACTAATGCCCTTCACCACATGTTGTACGTATGTATGTATGGTTGTGAGGTGTTGGTTCTTGTTTCAGCTCTCCCTTCTCAACGTTGTGTTCTTCTGGTGTAGGGTCTGGAAACATAGGTGATCAAATCCAAGGACTGAAGCAAGATAAAGAAAGCAACCCACCTCAAGGTGAGTTGAGGACCCGGTCTACAGCATGTCAGTGGTCAGAAACATGTCTACATTCGAACCTAGTTAAAACAAAGTTGCTCAGCACGATATCCCTCATCATAAACCTTTGGTCATTTGATGCTTATGTACACACACGTTATGTTAGTTTTTTACAACAAATTACTGTTAACATGAAAGAGCTCCATGCTGAAGAGGTTCAACTGTACACTCTGTGTTTGTCCTGAGTATCCACAATACTGTATTATGCCTGATTTGATCAGCAACTGTTCAAGTAGTGTACCTAGTGATAGAGTACCAATGTTGCCATATCCAATGGACCCAGCAACCACTTGTGGTGAAACCTTGAAAATTATACAGCATTTTAAACTCCAGTATTGTCATTTCATTCCTATAAACCAACACCAGCTGAAGTCCCAAAGAATGGACATTGGTAGAATGTGGGATTCATAGTTACCTACTGAAAATGAATCTTGAGCTGTAATTTCAGGACACCAACTGCTTTATTTATAACTGCTATTTCCCTTCTTTTAGACAAGAAATCTCCCGAGAAGCGGGACAGTAGTTTATCCCACAAGCTGCCAACTTCTGAGTCCTTCGAGTGGTCACATACGCCTTCAAACTCTCCACCAAAACCTACCAAGACCACACCTCATGGGACCACACCTACCAAGACCACACCTCATGGGACCACACCTACCAAGACCACACCTCATGGGACCACACCTCCTCATTCGAAACCAACTCCAGCTAAGCCCAAGAAATCCTCTCCCAACAAGCCATCGAAACATGACAGACCGAAGTCTGGTTCTCCAATATATGAAGCAATTCCCGAAAGATCCAACGAGACTGACACTCCACCAGCTGTTCACAGAGATTCAGAGGTTTCTCCAACAAAGAACCCCATCTTACCTCAACGAACCTCGGTGTCGTTTTTCAAGAAAGGTGTCAAAAAGACAGATAATGCTGGTCGACTTGCCCCCATAGGGGGTGTGACCAAGACAAATCCCCTCCATGAGACAGGAACCAACAGTAAACCTAATAGCACTGAAGATCAAGGAGAAACTACCCCAAAAATTGAAGTTAGTATAATCATTTACAGTGTTAGTTAATATGACATTGAATTCTTTTCAATTACCTTTCTAGTTGGAGGATTTAAACATCCCATTGAAGGGGGTGAGTGAATATAGCATTGTGTGTGTGTGTGTGTGTGTGTGTACGCGCACATGCAAGTGTGTGTGTGTGGGGGGGGGTGCACACGAGTGTGTGTATGCGTGTACTTATTCCTTATTGAAAATTCAATCCTCACAGATGGATGACTTGGGTCTCACAGGTAGCCCAGCTGATGGGTGGATGCTGTACTGATTTTTTCATGAGACACAAGTACACATGTATGCACACACAAACACACACACACACACATGCGTGCGCACACACACTGGAACCATGTACATTTATGACTTTATATTTGCAATGCTATATTTGTGGAAACTAACCATGGCGATACGTCGTGTGATTGACATGATAGAGGATGAACAAGAACTCATCAACTGGATGAAGAATGGTGATCCTTAGCATTGTGTTTAGTGGCAGACTGGGGTCTCAACTACATGTATGGTGTTCGTTGGGGGGGGGGGGGGGGCACTAGCTTGAGGTTGATGCAGTGTGTGTGTGACCATGGCCAATGGTGATCTATGTAGACTTTGTACATAGCCGCTGTTGGTAGCCATTTGCCCAAAATACAATACAATAATATAATACAGAGTACAATTTGAAAAAAAATGAAAAAAGGTCACTCGGCGTCGAACACACCTATGAGCAGCTCTCTGTACAGGGACAGAGACTGTGTACTTGGTCATTAATTCCGCGAATGCAGAAGACACTATTCTAGCTGGGAGGCCAGTCGCGAATCCCAAAGCTGCAAGCCGCCTCCCGCACTAGAATTACTTGGGCGTCTCTTTTAGGTTTAAAACAACCTTCGCTGAAGGTATAACGCCCGTCGAAGTCATTGCGCTCGAATTCTAGCCCTATTTTGTAAAAATTCTTGGCGTTTGAAATCGGCCATTTTTCTCACGCAATATTAATATAAAATTATAATAATGTTATAAATTCACTTTTTGTGTCACGAATGTACGTATAAAAAAATAATGTGAAAAATTATACATGCATGTATAATTCAGTAAAAATTGAAAGCAGCACAATATACAGACATATTATTCTTAACATACTATTAAATAATAATAATAATAATAACTATAATACATGCGATATATACAGTATATACAATATAATATATACGATATAATAAAGTTATAAATTCACTGTTGCGGGTAGACGTAGGAATGTATATTATGAATATAACTAGGTGTGAATGTAATAATTATACTGTATATGTTATTATAACATTATATACTGTATCTATAACATCATGTATAGATCATTTATTAATAAACATTTGTTAACGTGCCACATGCATAGCACCAGGACAAATTGTTCTATAAGGCATACTCCATTATACATCATGAAAGAAAAAGAAATCAGTTCAGCAACAAAGCATCAAGTCATCATTCAGACTGGGTCAAAAATGAGCAATCCACGTCTTCAAGATAATCTTGAGGATTGAATGATGCTTACATCCTTGATCTAAAATAGTAAATATTTCATCATTATCAGTCATCACCATCAAAACCAGGTGCTACCCTTGACAATGACTGCCATGCTTACTTTTTGACGATAGCAACTCATTCTCTTCTGTAGTCCTACTGGCCCAAGTCTTGTCCGTGATCCATCTTGAGTCTTTGGGGCAATTACACCAGATGCAGGCATACCAAGGCTTGCAGTTGGCAGAATTGATGCCAGTGACCATTGATAGAAATTTATAGTCATTTCCCCCAAGACTATAAACTATTCTGAATGTTTCACCATGAACAGTATTCACTTCTGTATCTTTCATCTCAACACTCTGTATCAGGTCAGCCACTGCAAGCATTACCGACTCATAATTCTCCGAGTCATGGAAGAGGGCAATTTGGTGGATACCATCCACAGAACATGTGGAATTCTCCTCCAAGATGGTAAATGCGATCACTACACAGTGCAACCTCTTCCCAATGACGGAGCCATCTCTGGAGTAGTAGAGGGCCGGGGGCAGCCAATTCCACTCTGCTCCACCCTGATACTGGAAGGATTGTCCAAGCCTGTTTGTGGGGTGGCCTGGCAGATGAAGGTTGTCACTCTGTCTGGTGGTCCTTCGTCCCAGGTCCTTGTTTGTGACAAAGAATCCCTTAGGGTATTGTGTCCATATATCATGCATAAAACCTACCTTGTACAGTGAAACTCTCTAATCAAACACTCAATGGGACCTGAGAATAATGTTGGATTAGAAGGTTGTTGGACTATGGAGTGCCTCTTACCATACTTATGTATGGTGACTGTACCTCATATAATGGTCGGATTAGAGAGAATGTTGGATTATATGGGTGTCGGATTAGCGAGGTTTCACTGTATTTTAATATTATACAACCTCAGCATTTTCGGTATTCGTCGTTTGCATGCGGTATCCTCCGTTTATAGCCGTTCGAACATCACACGCACTATCCAGCTAGAAGGTTCGGACAAGTTAGAAGGTTCGGACAGGCTCGAGGTACAGTATTAAGGCTTTCTTCAAGTCTTTGTTGAAATGTTCCCTACATTTCGTGACGACCCTTTTTTCAAGTAAGCGTTAATAAGAGTTTATTCACTTAAGGTAACTGTCCGAAATTGAAGATTGTTTGTTTTGTAGTGAACCCGGATTACCCGCCGTTGGCCAAACTTTTCCAGGGTTCCCTAGTGCCTTCAACAGTATCTTCTCTCATGGAGGATTCGGACCTGATCATCAGAGATATCTAGAAGGTCCTTCAGTATCGAGAAGAGGACGTCAAGTGAGATAAAACATAAACCGCGATATAAACGAGGCATAATATTTTCTCAGGCATTAAATTTTTATTTACTATTGTTTAGAGTACATTTACTCGGCCGAGTCTTTAGATAGTCGATAAATGTTTGCAATCCAAGTCCTATCTGGTTCTTTTGTGTTAATTGTCGTTGGGCACCTGGTATGGTACCTCCAGTGCTAGTGACGCAGGGAATAGCACATAATATCACACTCCCATAACACTTCTTCAGAATGGACCCACTGGAGCGGTGATGAGACATCCGATGATGTTCGGAGGAGGCAGTATGCTTTCACCGTGGCCTTTTGGAGGTCCGGACCCCTTCCAAGCCATGGCTAGGAACATGGAGAGGCTCTCCAATGACCCGAACGCTCATGTCCACTCTTCCACCACCGTCATGAGCTATTCCTCCGGAGGACCAGGAACTAAGCCCAAAGTGTACCAAGCTTCCAGTTCCACCATGAAGGGACCCAATGGAGTGAGTGGGTTGGTGTGTGTGTGTGTGTGTGTGTGTGTGTGTGTGTGTGTGTGCGTGTGCGTGCATGTGTGTGTGCATGCGTGCGTGTGTGTGTGTGTGTGTGTGTGTGTGTGTGTGTGTGTGTGTGTGTGTGTGTGTGTGTGTGTATGGATTGTTGGTGTGAATGCTTGTGGGTGTGGGTGGGTAGGTGCAGGTGGTTGTATGTGCCCTGTACCTGTGTATGACCATATGGGTGACTATTATTTTTAATTGCTATACTCACATATGTACTGATGTACACAGATTAAGGAAACACGGAAAAGCGTACGTGACAGTGAATCGGGGATACAGAAGATGGCGGTAGGCCATCACATTGGGGACCGATCACACACAATCGAGAGACTGCACAATGTTCACACTAAGGACAAGGAGCAGAGACAGTACTTTGAGAATCTAGATGAAAGTGAGGGTCTCCACAGCACACTACCATATGTGTTGAGGCCTCCATATTAGTGTGACTGCTGGGTGGACCTCTATAATCTACTCACATGTTAAGATCTCCCCATCATTGTAGACTGTACTGAGTGAACCTCTATAATCTACCCACATGTTGAGATCTCCCCATCATTGTAGACTGTACTGAGTGGACCTCTATAACCTACCCACATGTTGAGATCTCCCCATCATTGTAGACTGTACTGAGTGGACCTCTATAACCTACCCACATGTTGAGATCTCCCCATCATTGTAGACTGTACTGAGTGGACCTCTATAACCTACCCACATGTTGAGATCAGGTATCCGGTATCATTCCAGCTTACATCTTAGCAGAAATAGGAAATAACCCATTCTGTGATCTTTTGCATTTTATTTATTTTCCCCTGTTTACATCAACCCGCTAAAATGATACCTATCACCTCACGAATCATCCCACAGTGCAAGTCTGTCCCCAGCACCCTGATAACCTTCTGCTTAATGTAGTTCAGACACACCAAAGAGAGTGAAATAGCTCTCTGGGTGGACAGACACACCAAAGAGAGTGAAATAGTTCTCTGGGTGGACAGACACACCAAAGAGAGTGAAATAGTTCTCTGGGTGGACAGACACACCAAAGAGAGTGAATTAGTTCTCTAGGTGGACAGACACATCAAAGAGGGTGAAATAGTTCTCTAGGTGGACATGCACACCAAAGAGGGTGAAATAGTTCTCTAGACACACCAAAGAGGGTGAAATAGTTCTCTGGGTGGACGTGCACTTTCAACTTCAATAAAAGCTGTTCTACTTATTACACTTCAAATCACTTGTCACCTTTGACCTATTACCCTCCGGACCTCATTAACTTATGTTCCTTCGGTCCTCCAGGTGATGGGGAGGAGTTTGATGAGGAGTGGAGGCAGAAGACAAGTTTACTTCATCCAATGCACAACGCCATCAATAGCAGCAGGCAACACAGAGCCATTGCTGGACCCCCCAACCCACACCAACACAGGGCACACCTTCCACACCAACACAGGACACACCCTCCACAACAGCACAGGACACACCCTCGGCACCAACTACAATCACACCCTCCTGATAATCACCATTCTGATACCAAGCCATTAGATAAGCCCTCCATTCGTCCCTCAAAAAGGACACACCGCCCCCCTTCTATCAGCTTCGATGATGAACCAACCACAGGCAACCCCACCAGCAGCCATCACCGTCCTCACGGACATCACAAGAGAAAGAATGAAAGACAGTATCGGGACGACGGGAGACAGTATCGGGACGACGGGAGACAGTATCGGGACGACGAGAGACAGTATCGGGACGACGGGAGACAGTATCGGGATGACGGGTTTGTGTGAAGGCCTCACGGCACTTGCTGACTCAGGAGAATCTGTTCCGTATCAACTGTCAATTTAGTGTGTGGTGCATGTGTTCATGCCCTGACCAAGCTGCAATATTGATATGTTATTAATACTACTATTATATTATTATTATTGCTATTGTTTTAAACGTTATACTGTAATATGATGAATACAGTTTAATCCAACTTATAATAGAGTGTTTTTGCGAGTCGCCCATTCGTTTTTGTCGGCTGCGCTCATATTTTTGTGTTTTGCGGGTTGTGGGAAGCCACAAAATGACACGGGTCGAGTGTTGATATCCCCGACGTAGCGCAGATCGTACCTTTAGCGCTTAGTGTGAAATAACTGGTCGCAACGGCAGGAGAGATTGTGAGAGGAGTTTGTAGCTGAGAAAGATTCAGAGCCCCACGAATATTTATGACTGACACGGACTCTCTTCAGCCTTCAACAGCGACTCAATCCGAACGAAAAGAGACGAAAGTGATCTACCATGTAGACGATGAGGGAACGCCGTACATGCTGACGATCCCAAAGCCGCCGAGTGAGGTGACCCTTGCGGATTTTAAAGAAAAGTTGAACAGGCCAGCTGCTAAATTTTTCTTCAAGTCTAAAGACGAAGAAGTCGGGTGTGTTTTCTTTCTGTATATGCGTGTATGTTGACGTGACAATATCGTGTGCGTGTGTGTGTGTGTGTGTGTGTGTGTGTGTGTGTAGTGTGTGTGTGTGTGTGTGTAGTGTGTGTGTGTGTGTGTGTAGTGTGTGTGTGTGTGTGTGTGTGTGTGGTGTAGTGTCTCCATTCGATCAAGCCTCCAAGCAGACGGGTTGTTCGGTATTGTTTCTTGTCGGTAAACGAGGATATCGCGGACGTAATTTGATTTCGTCCTGGCATTGTGTTCCTTGAGGTGTTACTTGGAGTCGGGCCCTCTCGGGTGACCGTACTCTTTGAAGATTAATTTGTTCCTTTGATGACCTTATTTCGTGTGTGTTCAGCACACTGCTTCCTTTGATGTCATGCTTCGCTTGGGCATTTTTACGAATTGTTTCCTTTGAAACCTAATGATGTTATACTGATATGTGCATGTTGTGTGTGTGGTGTGTGTGTGTGTGTGTGTGTGTGTGTGTGTGTGTGTGTGTGTGTGTGTGTGTGTGTGTGGTGTATACGTGTGTGGTATGGTGTGCGTGTGTGGTGTGTGTGTGTGTGTGTGTGTGTGTGTGTGGTGTATACGTGTGTGGTATGGTGTGGTGTGTGTGTGTGTGTGTGTGTGTGTGTGTGTGTGTGAGCATGTCTCCCTCTGTATGTGCTATATTTTGTACATACGTACGTACATACATACATACACCATGCCGAAGGACATTACTTTGTTGTATACATTAACCCGCTGTGTGGTTGAAGCTAGTACTCGACCAAGCATGGAGCATTGTAATCCAACCCCCCCAGAATACCAGGAGGTGGGGAAGGTCACTTCCTCGTGAAACACTATACACCACAAAATCGACCATCCCATCGCACATGCGTGTGTTGACTGATAAACATGGTCATTGTGTGAGTGTTGAGACATGTCTGTCATTCCTGGTACTCCTGGATTGTCGAGTGGGCCATATGTCACCTGAAAAAGGAGTAATTTGGAGGTGTTGGG
>OZ026557.1:220000-227500 GCA_964020155.1 Chondrilla cf. caribensis | reverse complement strand
TATCATCCAAACCCCCCTCTTCTCCAGATTGTCACAAATGATGGTTCTGGTTCTGATGTCAGGTCAGACAAGACAGGCAGTGGGCGACTGTGAGTGACACAGCACTTCATACATGCTCACACCATCCAAACAGACACCTTGGCTACGTACATACTAGTAATTCCAGATTTCTAGCAATACAACCATGGAGCTTCTTAATTGTTCTTTGATAATTCTTGAGCTTTATATCTGGTGGCCATTCATCTCAGGAGTGACCGTGTGGACTGGGATATATGTACTACCACACATGACACCTCTTCCCGGCGACATGCTATACTGTTGTTTGAATGCACGCTCCCGATTCCATAATGCGACAATTAACTACCATTTGTGGACAGCTGCTATTTCATTGAACGTATCACCCCTAGGGTTACTATTATTAAAAAAGCGGTGTCTGTTCATACAAACAGTAATCTTCGGTGTGCGTACACACCTTACATTGATCCTGTAATGTGAGATAGGGTTCCTTGTAGTCGTTCATGCTTATCAAAGTGATAATTGCATTTCGTCATGTCACTCTGATTTGTCAGCTTTGATGAGGCAAGTTAGGCCAGCTGGTCCGTCTGTTATTCTCCCTTTAGGAGGAAAACACCTGAGCTGGACGATGATGACACGACTACTCTAGCATCTGGCATCTCAGGAGGTAGGTGGGAAGTGTATTGTGTTGTGTGGTTCATTTGTCTTTGATGTTTCTTGATGTCGGCTGGGTGGCCATGTGCTCCCCTGTCACTGATATGGCTTCCCATTGTGGGTGTTTTCAGTTCCCAGGCCTCGTAAGACCAAGAAGCAGCGTAACCCTCACCACCGTCACAAGCACAGAGCCATTGACAGTGTGTCCCAATACGGGGAGACAGACACAGTCACCGAGATGGAGAGCAGCGTGTGGGACGAGTCAGACCTCACCAGGTTTGTGGTGTGTGCACTTGTTCACATGGTCAGTCTTGATAAGTGCATCACAGAGTGCTTTGGTGTCATCTCTACATAGAGTGTTTGGCACTCTATGTAGAGATGACGCGAAAAAATGGCAGCCCTATACCACGCATGCATTACTGTTTCACAAAAATATCACCTGTGGACAGGTATTGAGCCCCAGCCAGCATTTTGAGTTCATTCAAGTATTATACATACGTATGTATGTGTGTATGTGTAATATATGTATACAGGTATTGGGACATGTGCATATCATGACACATATCATATGGCACACGGGTATTCCTGCTGACTCAGCACACAGCTGTGTGACCCTTCCTGACCATGTGCACACAACAATGCCTGATGCAGACAAAGCTGAGACACACACACACTTTGCGGTATCCTTTCTTGAGTGTATTTCAGTTATAATATATGTACACACGCAGTATACGTCAATTAATTGCACCAGTACAGCCGTGACTAACAGTGAAGGGTTGAGGTGACATCAAACAATTCTGATTTGTCTGCTATACCAATTGACCACTCACTCACACGCACACAGTTCACCGTCTACTTCCTAGTACCTTCACTCCCGCCCACTCACTGCCGTTATCCTGTTATGTACTTCCTCTCACCATGATTCCCGCCCACACACTTCTGTTAGTCTGCTTCCTACGTATGCCCATTCCATGCTTGTGGTGCATACATACCCACCACACTAGTGATTACCGCATTGTGTCATCCCACCCTGCTATTGGGCAATATTGCTAGTGTACATCCAGCCCTCCCTAGCTCCTCAGACAGCTGCAAACCGATAAACCCCATTCATTCCAAACTGGTACCTGTGAGCTTGGTATGGGACTCGCACACAGTCATGGATTTGCTGTTGTCTTGAGAACAGATCATTTCTCTTCAACTATTTCAATGTTCATTTCAACGTTTGCCTCCTCTCATTCCGCAGTATGGCATCGTATTCTACCATGACCAGCATCTCTACTGTTGCCAAGGGAAAGAGGCGTGTTTTCACAAAGACACGCCCACCCCCCATGCCGAGGGTCTACTCCTCCAGTACACTAGCCGAATCAACATTTTCAGAATCATTGCAAATTATTACAGTTACACTAAGAATGGGTAAGTAAAATTATGCAGTATTGTTGCAAAATTAGATAGTACCCGGTCATATTTTACTGTATTTTGTGCCAACTTCTCTTTAGATCACATAAACTTCCTTGGAATAAGTATTATGGGTCAGAACGCTGAGGATGGTGTTGGTGGGATATTCGTGGGCTCCATCATGAACGGGTTAGTCAGCCAACTCTACCAGCTGCTTCAAGTTGTCATGACTCGTGATTGTCATGTGATTGTCAGTTTTCTATCCAGTGTTGTTTACACACTAACTTAGTGTTAAGTTTTGTGTGATTGTCACATAATTATCATGTGATTGTCACATTCCCACCAATCATCACAGTGTGATATGTTAATGCTACCTTACATGCCTCTCCCGCCCACACACAGAGGAGCCGTAGCTGCTGATGGCCGCATACAAGCAGGAGATTTGATCTTGAATGTCAACGAAGTTGATTTTTCAAATTTGACAAACGACGAAGCAGTGAAGGTGCTGAGGGACGTGGTGCAGGCCAATGGACCAATCACAATGACCGTGGCCAGACCCACTTACGAGGGTGTGGAGGAGATGCCTAGTTTTGAGCCGAGAAGTGAGTTGATGTCAACAATATGACTGGGTGTGGCCAATGGGTGTGTCATGACAGGTGTGCAGGTGTCTTTGCCTGTATCACTCTCATCTCAGGTTGCCTACAGCCTGTGGATGAGTGGTGTGTGCACATTGAGTAATGAGTGGTGTGTGCACATTGAGTAATGAGTGGTGTGTGCACATTGAGTAATGAGTGGTGTGTGCACATTGAGTAATGAGTGGTGTGTGCACATTGAGTGATGAGTGGTGTGTGCACATTGAGTAATGAGTGGTGTGTGCACATTGAGTAATGAGTGGTGTGTGCACATTGAGTAATGAGTGGTGTGTGCACATTGAGTGATGAGTGGTGTGTGCACATTGAGTGATGAGTGGTGTGTGCACATTGAGTGATGAGTGGTGTGTGCACATTGAGTGATGAGTGGTGTGTGCACATTGAGTAATGAGTGGTGTGTGCACATTCAGTACTGTGTGGTGTGTGCACATCCATAATGGGCGGTGGATGTGTGCGTGTTCAGTCATCATCAAGTCATTATCTCGGTCCCTCTCTTAGATGAGCCTATTCATCCAATGGATCCCGCTATGTGGCTACACCATACACAGTCCCAAAGCAGTGAGTTCTTCAATGTACACTCACCAGCACCACTCACCAGTGTCCACCCACCGGTGTCCACTCACCAGCACCCACTCACCACCGTCCACTCACCAGCACCCCCTCACCCTCACTGTTATCACTTCACACATGTTTTTTTGCCACCAACTAACCTCCTCACCACTCACATTCACTACTGTCACTCTCCCCCTCCCACTAACATCCTCACCACTCTCACATTCACTACTGTCACTCTCCCCCTCCCACTAACATCCTCACCACTCTCACATTCACTACTGTCACTCTCCCCCTCCCACTAACATCCTCACCACTCTCACATTCACTACTGTCACTCTCCCCCTCCCACTAACCTCCTCACCACTCTCACATTCACTACTGTCACTCTCCCCCTCCCACTAACATCCTCACCACTCTCACATTCACTACTGTCACTCTCCTCACCACTCTCACATTCACTACTGTCACTCTCCCCCTCCCAGAACCACTCCAGTTCAACCAGCACATGCATGGGAGGAGTCCAACGTCAACTACACTCACATCTGATTCTGGTAGCCAGGCAACCAGCAACTCCATGCCAGAGGCTGATCGTAAGTCTTACTCTCACCTCACACACACACACACACACACACACACACACACACACACACACACCACACACACACACACACACATCACACACACACACACACACACACACACACACACACACACATCACACACACACACACACACACACACACACACACACACACATCACACACACACACACACACACACACACACACACACACACACACACACCACACCTTAGGTATGTTGTCCTTTTCTTAGGAGACCTTGTTACCAAGTTGACTCTAGCCACACCCATCAACCTCGTTGCCAGGGCAATGGCTGCTACCAATAGTGGATTGGAGCGTAAAGATCACAAGTGGCTCAAGATGAAGATCCCCAATTCTTTCCTTGGTAATGGGTAACTGTAATAAACATGATTGGTGACCATGGTAACTACAAATTGTCCCCACGTCTCTAGGATCGAGTGCAGTTGACTGGCTGTTCACCAACGTGGAGGGGTTCATCGACCGCCGACATGCTAAGAAGTATTGCAGCTTGATGCTCAAGGACGGATACATCAAGCACACCGTGAACAAGCTCTCCTTCTCAGAACAGTGTTACTATGTGTTCGGGGATATATTCAGCCCAACCAAAACCGTCTACAAGACTCCATCAGAACTGGAACATGGTGAGTGTTTACATGTAGTGTGTGTGTGTGTGTGTGTGTGTGTGTGTGTGTGTGTGTGTGTGTGTGTGTGTGTGTGATGTGTTGTTGCTGCTGCTGCTGCTGTATATAAGTGCCCTGGGTGTTTATTAGGAGCCCTACCCACCACTACCTCTTATTCACTGTAGCAATGGGCAAGATGACCTTGAATACTGGAAGTAGTGAATCTGGAGATGCCGACACCATTGCCGGGGAGCTCCCACCTGTGGTCCCTTGGTCCTCTGAGGAGTGTCTTCCTCCAGCATACAGTGAAGTTAGGTCATCCGGATCGGAGAGTGGTGGTCATGGACGAAAAAGCAAGAGAACTGGGACTCCAGATTCACATGGAAGTGGGAATCGTAAAATGGGAATTGCAATGGGTGGGCAGCTCACTCGCGACCACCGCATGGGCAGTATCCTCAGCTCGGCAAGCACTGATTTCACCAGTGTCTCCCAGCAGAGACCAGGGAGCAACAGACGAATGCCCGATGTTGATCAAGTGAGTCTGCAGTGTTTACCACTCATCCGAGATGTGTGTGTACTGTAAAGTCTCATGATTCCCCCACAATTCGTTTTGAAAATATGGTAGATCGATGAGTTCGGGAAATTCACTGGATATTCATATTATAATACTCATTATGCACATTGAATAATTGGTGTTTGGAAATTGTGTTTGTTGAGGTGGTGGCGGATTAACAAGAATTGCCTGTGTGTCGAGTTGTACTGTAATTCAACTGTAACAGTTAATGGGACCTATGTGCACACACACACACACACACACACACACACACACACACACACACACACACACACACACACACACACACTTTCAAGACCATTTCTATTCTCCTCGACTACAGATTAGCATCATCAGTGGAAGGAGTTTAGCTCAGATGAGGGGTATGTCCGTCAGCAGAACGAGCTTTCAAGTAGCTCTTGAGAACAACCCGTGCGAATACTTCATAGATTATATGTAACATAGCAGGGGCACCGCTACGAGCACCAAACGAGTCCACACATCTCACGAACGCTGTATCATATTGGCTGTAACATATGTACACAAGACATAGTTCACACACTTATTGTAAAATTGTGGACGTCCATTTCTTATCATTTACCCCAAGATTCTTACAGTCTTACGATAACGAAACGACATTTCTTCAACCGCCTTTGTGCTAGCTAGAATAAGAAGTAATGAAATACGCTAGACTAAAACAAGTGAGAATGAGTCAGATTGTGACAATAGCTTCTCTTCTTGTTCATTCATGTAGCTCAAGTACTGTCTAAGAAGGAGGAAGACAAATCCGCCGTTTTTTGAACACAAAAAAGATTATTATGCTTAACAATATCCTTATGATATGTATTATATGCTTATTACCAATATACATTTATTTACATTTAATAACGTTTGAACGTGTATTAATTGTGACATAACGCGTAACCGGTCACCATGGAAGGAAACGGCAAAGATCAAAGCGTACAGCAAGATAAGGTTAATTTCTAGTCTTGCATCAAACAATGACCTTCATAAACGAATTACGCTATCGTTTTCTGGCGCTTTTCCTAGGACAAGGGAGGCATTGACCTGTTCAAGAAGGGTTGGTATACGGAATTTGACCCCGAATACTTGTCATGGACGGGGGCATGCTTCAGCCTGGCCATCGATGAAGTTCTCTACCACAAGCGGTCGCCTTATCAAGATGTCCTCGTGTTCCAAAGGTTAGTACAATCCTATTCTCTTTGCAAACTTATTTCTCAAGCACACGACAGAGTTTCCCTGTAGACGCCCAGAGGCGTCACTTCCAGATGGTACATACAGTGTGTGTGCGTGTATGTACGTATGTTGGCATAATGGGATGAGCCTCTCTGTGTCAATATTATATCTTTATATTGTAGGCACACTCATCACTAAAGTTACAAAACTGGACAAAATTGTTCACCTACCATAATACATTCAGCAATTAACTACACTAATTAAGATGTGTTTTATCTTTGGACAGATAACGCATGTCACGATTTTTCATCAAAAACAATTATTCAATTGTACAACGTTTCGCCCACTTGGGCTTTTTCAGGTACACACAACTAAACTGAATCAATTTAGTTTAGTTGTGTGTACCTGAAGAAGCCCAAGTGGGCGAAACATTGTTGAAAAATCGTGACATGCGTTATCTGTCCAAAGATAAAACACATCTTAATCGATCTAGCATGTCGAAGAATCTCTACAGTCAATTAACTACACTAATTGCTATGATTTTTTCAAAAATGAGAGAAGTGAGACCGCATTCAACAAAGACGTAGCACACAAATAGACAATTGAAGTCACGTTTGTTTTGACATTCTTTGAAACCTCGTTATCAACACTCTTAAGGTCTCTGGAAGGTGAAATTAATGCTCATTTTGACATTGAGAAATAGGAGAACAGTTAATATCGACCACAATTGGTTCTTGTAATTATACCATTTGAGTCAAATTACTGGAATATTATAATGTAATCATCTGAAATTACCATTGCTCCTAGTTCAGTTCTCAGAGAACCATTAAATTACTATTAAATTACAATTGTAAACTCGATAAGGTATAACAAATACTGTTAATCGTGCATAAACACCCAAAACCACACACACACATGTGTACACATGCACACACACACACACACACACACACACACACACACACACACACACACACACACACACACACACACACACACACACACACACACACACACACACACATACATACACACATACACACACACGTGTGTACACATGCACACACACGCCCACACACATATGCACACACACGCACGCACACACACGTACGCACACACACACACACACACACACACACACACACACACACACACACACACACACACACACATACACTCACACACGTGTGTACACACACACACACACACACACACACACACACACACACACACACACACACATATGCACACACACACAC
>OZ026557.1:205000-215000 GCA_964020155.1 Chondrilla cf. caribensis | reverse complement strand
ATAGTGGATGACGACCTAACCTCGGTGCACCGACCAGACTGGTAGTACGAATGGGGCCCATAGTGGATGATGACCTACTGGTAGTGTGAATGGGGCCCATAGTGGATGATGAGCTAACATGATTGCTTGAGCTGTGAACATTAATACATTATAATTGAATTGATGAATAATCAATAAAAATTAATAGCCAATGATTACATGTGTTTGTATGCACAATTAAGTGAAATAGTGTGGCTTCTTGAGATTAATTCCGTAATCAGCCAGTGCTGGCCCAAGATCATCAAGGCTGAGTGTGTACTGTTTGTCCTGAGGGAACAGTGAGAACAAGCTTAAGGGGGGCACCAGAGCAAAATGACACACAAACAATATACAACACCCAAGAGAAGCAACCACACCCACATGCAAGCACACACATGCACACACACACACGCAGACACACACACACGGACACACACATGCACATGTACACATGCAAGCACACGCACACACACACACGCAGACACACACACACGGACACACACATGCACATGTAAACATGCACACACACACATACACACGCACACACACACACATGCACACGCATACACACCAACACACACACATGCACGTACACACCGACACACACACACACACACACACACACACACACACACACACACCTTATTGCCCTTCTTTGAGGTCTGTCCAGCTCCCCTCAGCTTACACCGTTTTAACGCATCATTCAGTATGTCAGATATGAACTTCTGAGTTGCTAAGGAAACCAAACGCACTCTATGGGATATAAAAAGGAGACTGTAGTAGTAGCATGAATGGCTCATGACAATGGTCTGAAGCATAGAGTAACCGCCCTTGCTTCAATGACCAAAAAACCTTCCAAACATCTATGCAAGTGTGTGTGTGTGTGTGTGTGTGTGTGTGTGTGTGTGTGTGTGTGTGTGTGTGTGTGTGTGTGTGTGTGTGTGTGTTTGTGTGTGTGTGTCCACATTATAATATACCAAAGAGAAGTTAGTCTCTAAGACAATTATAGTGAGAATAGGTGTGATTATAACAGTGAACTTTTATCATAATAATTAACCATTGGCTAGATCAGTGCCATGAATATGATTATCATTATACCTATGAATACAATTAGTTGGCTCACAAGGCCAAGTTAGTATCCTCAAGGGACCCTGTAGAGCTGACAGAGCTAAATTCCTGGCAGGCAAGAATAACCATGTTGCAAGCACCCGGTTACTTCATTAACCATACTTGTCCCGCATATTACAAACACAACATCTGGAATATTCCTTTAGTCAGTTGGTGGTCCCTATTCCCAAGGGATTCCTCACCACTGGCGGGAACATGGCATGCAGGCTGCTCACCACCACCAGATGTCCAGTGCTGCAACAGTCTCACCACTGTCTGGTGACAAAGGTTGCACAGACAGACTCCAATACACTATAGGATGGACTGCACCTCTCCACACCAGCATACACACACACACACACACACACACACACACAGAATGAGAGAGAGAGTGAGAGAGGGAGAGAGGGGGAGGGAGACGTACACAGTGGAAGCATACAAACTCTAGTGAAGGGCTATCCAGTAAGGAGGTGGATCTTATCTAGTGTAAATTTGGTTCTGACTGCTGTGGTTCAGGGATACAGCACCATCCCCACTGCTGTGGTTCAGGGATACAGCACCATCCCCACTGCTGTGGTTCAGGGATACAGTACCATCCCCACTGCTGTGGTTCTAAACAGGCACAATGTTCTCCAATCAGCTGAGACAATTCTCACAATTGTACACCGAGTTGCAGTAGAGTTGTGAAAGTGAGTAAGTTAGGGAGATACAATGGTCCTGAATATACTGGAGACGTTCACATTCACATTGGTGTGCCTGCGTCGTTTTTTTTTTCTTTTTTTCTTTTTCTTCACTAATATCAATGTTGAATATCTTTCCACGAATATTACTCATCATACTGTTTCCTTACTTTATGTACATGTGCCAATGTATTACATCAAATATGTTAAATTATGTAGGACGTCATCTGTTAATGAGCAGTATTTATTCTAATACTATGACATTAGATGTTGCCCCGGATACCTGTTTCTTCGATATTTGATTTGTGACTGATCATTGTACATGCATCTATATGTATGTCGTGCTTATGCTAAATAATGGTGAAGATTTTAAAGAGAGAGAGAGAGAGAGAGAGAGAGAGAGAGAGAGAGAGAGAGAGAGAGAGAGAGAGAGAGGGAGGGAGGGAGGGAGGGAGGGAGGGAGGGAGGGAGGGAGGGAGGGAGGGAGAGAGGGAGGGAGAGAGAGATTCAGCTATTCACTTAACATAGATTGTCTACACTGTAGCACAGATAATCTATCCGGAATTCGGAATCAGAACATTCAGGTTTGGTGGTTTCTGTCCTGGTTATTCTACAGCTGTTATAATCATATTCATCACTGATTCCCCACAAACACTCACATCATTGACATGTCCAAAGTGAACCCAGGGGTAGTATCCACAACTGTGCCTTATCGAATGTCATGAATGAATAGGTCAGTTATTGTCAGGAAAGAACAATCAGTGCATCCTTTCCATGGACAATATATTGGCAGTTACATAGTTCTTCACAATCCACTAACATACGTACATTCCTAGCCAATATTTCCTCATATACAGTGTACATACATTAACCACACCCACTGTATGTAGTACACACCTATCACGGACCACACCCCCACTATACGTTAACCCTGCCGAACACCTTTGAAATAGCTACGTTCGGACATGCCTCCAATCACAGCTCACAGAAGACAAGATGATAAAAGAGGTAGATACACAAACGATGCTACACGAGGTGGTACGACGATCCCGACCCACTGATACACCTGTACCCACTCTGGTCATGTTTGCTAACATGTGTTAACATGTGTGAGGCCATCTGACACCTGGGGTTGAATAGGGGTAGATAGTGATCCATTGGTGACATCAAACCTCAGAATGTCCCCAGCAGACAAGATCCCCAGTTCCCATGTCTGCCTGTAAGGTGAGCTGACCACAGGGCAATTAATTAGGATGAAATCATTATGTAAAGTACCCCATTTAAGAACAGTGTGTGTGTGTGTGTGTGTGTGTGTGTGTGTGTGTGTGTGTGACAGTGTGTGTGTGTGTGTGTGTGTGTGTGTGTGTGTGTGTGTGTGTGTGTGTGTTTGCATACGTGTATGTGTGTGTGCGTGCGTGTGTGTGTGTGTGTGTGTACGTGTGTGTGTGTGTGTGTGTTTGTGTGTGTGCGTCCGTGTGTGTGTCTGTGTGTGTGTGTCTGTGTGTGTGCGCGTGCACAAGTGTGTGTGTGTGTGTGCACATCTATCTGGTGCGTGTGTCTATGTGTGTGTGTGTGCGTGTCCGTCCGTCCGTCCATGTGTGCGTGTGTGTATGTGTGTGTTAGTGTGTGTGTGCGTGAGCGCACGCGCGTGTGTGTGTGCGTGCATGCGTGCATGTGTGCATGTCTATGTGTGTGTTAGTGTGTGCGTGTGCGTGAGCGTGTGTGTGTGTGTGCATGCGTGCTGTGTATGTGTGTGTGTGTGTGTGCGTGTGTGCGTGTGTGTGTGTGTGTGAACTACCTCAACAATGCCAGCAGAAACAATGTCATACACTTGACCAACCACAAAATCAGATACAGTGTTGAGCCTGTCTGTGGAATGTCAAGGAGTACAGGACTCTGACACCAATAAGTACAAGTGTCTCCCGGAGCGCTGAAAACCAATCAGTGATCAGAGGAGCTACACAGTGCTACCTTGTGTGAGATGGTTGGCCAACCTGGGCTGCAACTCACTAAGATAGCTACAATGAGACTGATTACACAACAGGACAGGACAGATGTGTTGTGTGCGTGTGTGTGTGTGTGCGTGTGTGTGTGTGTGTGTGTGTGTGTGTGTGTGTGTGTGTGTGTGTGTGTGTGTGTGTGTGTTTGTGTGTGCGTGTGTGTGTGTGTTTGTGTATGCATGCGCGTGTGTGCATGTTCTTTAGTACACACACGACAACACATAATCTCAGAATAAGAAAGGGTCGATTCTTTTCCACTTCCTTGAGGGTACGTCCAGCCATACTGGCACACCAGTTACGCCGTGCACTGCAGTAGAGGCTAACCACAGACAGATGGGTGCAGGCAATGACCTGTGACAAAATATCAAAACCAGTTCTCGGACCATCACTTTTGGAAGAACAATACCACCACAGCGGTATTACCACTCTCATCGGGACAAAGTGGACACTTAATAATGTGCTGATAATGTAGGGGACACTTTGTACGGCAGTGTAGCGGTGTTACACTCAATGAGACAAGGCATCCAAACAGACCCCAGACAGTTTGACGAGGTGGGCATGTTCCTATGCACACACTGTACTCCCCATACAAATGTAAGTGGCCGCAAAGCAAATTCATTCAATATACTTACTGGGTGGATTTTGTTCACTTGTTGTTTTACAATAACCATCAGCTACAATGTATTCACAGTAGGACCTCCACTAGTGTGTGTACAGTAGGACCTCCACTAGTGTGTGTACAGTGGGACCTCTACTAGTGTGTGTACAGTGGGACCTCTACTAGTGTGTGTACAGTGGGACCTCTACTAGTGTGTGTACAGTGGGACCTCTACTAGTGTGTGTACAGTGGGACCTCTACTAGTGTGTGTACAGTGGGACCTCTACTAGTGTGTGTACAGTGGGACCTCTACTAGTGTGTGTACAGTGGGACCTCTACTAGTGTGTGTACAGTGGGACCTCTACTAGTGTGTGTACAGTAGGACCTCTACTAGTGTGTGTACAGTAGGACCTCTACTAGTGTGTGTACAGTGGGACCTCTACTAGCGTGTGTACAGTGGGACTTCTACTAGTGTGTGTACAGTGGGACCTCTACTAGTGTGTGTACAGTAGGACCTCTACTAGTGTGTGTACAGTAGGACCTCTACTAGTGTGTGTACAGTAGGACCTCTACTCTATATCTGAATCTCATAGCACTTTGACAAATTGTCACTATGTACCCTTCCTTCATATTACACACAAGCAAACTGCAAATGATATTCATAGATATGGCAAAGTGGTTGATTCAGTGGGACCTGGTGTGAGATAAGACCACCAGAGAAGGCATCACCTTCCCAGGAGGGGTCCACACCTTTGAATTCCCCCTCTCCTTCCCCTACCAGAGGGTCAGCTGTACAGGAGAATATGTAGGGCAGTGTGGCTAGAGAGTTATTACAGCATTTAATGGTGTTTACTTAGCGGGTCTACAATGATGGGAAGACCTCAACATGTGGGGAGATTATAGAGGTTCATTCAGTACAGTCTGCAATGATGGGGAGATCTCAACATGTGGGTAGATTATAGAAGTCCAATCAGTACAGTCTACAATGATGGGGAGATCTCAACACGTGGGTAGATTATAGAGGTTCACTCAGTACAGTCTAAGTGATGGGGAGATCTCAACATGTGGGCAATTATAAAAGTTTACTCAGTGCAGTCTAAAACAATAGGGAGATCTCCACAAGTGGGCAGATTGTAGAAATTCACAGAGAAATTATATGGGCTCACTCAGTAGAGTCAACCAGGACAATGCATGCGATCTGACTATTCAGGATTCATTTGGTGTGGTGGTCATATCCTATGGGTGCGCCCAGTGCAACCTAAGTGATAGTAGAGTGGAGATGTGGCCGATTACAGAGGTGCACTTGGGATGGCGGTGAACTCATAAGGGCTCACTCAGTCCCATCCACCATGATGGTGGAGATTGAGAGATGTGGCTGGATTATCAGCTTTCACTGGTCCAGAGGTCAAATCATATGGGTCTGATAGGCAAAGTGGCCATACCCCAGACGCATTGCAAAGTCAGGATGGCGGGATGGAGTTCTCCACTGAACTGGCAGCTGTTAAGTACAACCGTCCTTCTCACCTCACCACAAATGGCTTGTCCGATCTTCATAAGAGAGAAGGTAGACCAGCAGAAGTACCAGTTGCAGCACAGTACAACACAGGAACTGACATGTGGTTCAGCTGAATCATGCGAAGGCTATCTAGGAGCCCCTCCACTGGGACACCTTAACCTCCACATTAGAATAAGAGGCCCCCTCCACTGGGACACCTTAACCTGCACATTAGAGGCCCCCTCCACTGGGACACCTTAACCTGCACATTAGAATAAGAGGTCCCTTTGATGAGGGTGTTCATAAGGTAGTAGTGCTAACCAGATAGAATCTCACTGTTGAACTTCCCATTCACAAGCATCAACATCTCCAAGTGCTAACTAACTGATGCATTGTGTGGACAAATTGTGATTAACATACAAAACACTTATCTGGTGTGTGACACCAGGGTGGGTGTATGAGGGGTGTGTCACCAGGATAACTGCAAAAGGGGCGTGTCAACAGGACAAATGTAAAAGAGGTGCGTCAACAGAGTAAATGTAAGAGGTGTGTCACTAGGAAGAGAGTTAATCATTTACAGTCCATTACACCCAACAATGACAACCCAAACACACATGTACACACACACACATACACGCACACACACGTACACGCGCACACACACACACACACACACACAGACATGCGCGTACACACAATACAGTATCCTCTCTGTATTACAAGTCCACTCCAGTCATCATCCCAACACACCCCGGTATGAACCAGTGCACACAGCAGTGAGGTGTCTAGTACCTCCACTGTAGTAACAATAACCTTCACAATACACAACAGGAGATAGGAATGTGCAGGAGATATTTCAAAGTCTCCTCAAACCACAGCCAGACCAACACCAGCTCTCAGACTGCACTACCAGGGCTCACAGCTCACAAAGAACAAGGAGATTGATTAGATGATCCTATTGATAAATTCTTTGTATTGACTGAAGGTTAAAGTCCCCGGTTGTGTGAATGACCGTCGTGAATACAACCAACCAGTTGGGACTGTATCCATTTACTGCACAGCATACAGCACAGAAGGAAAGAATTCATCAACTTTTCAAAACTCATACCACAATAAAATTCATTTACAAAATAATATTGCATCAACATGACTACTTAATACGAGTAGTGACTATCATCTACTGACTTTACTATTACCGACATGACAGGTGTACAGTATAGGAGGGTACCTCCAGGTGTACAGTATAGGGGGGTACCTCCAGGTGTACAGTATAGGCGGGTACCTCCAGGTGTACAGTATAGGTGGGTACCTCCAGGTGTACAGTATAGGGGGGTACCTCCAGGTGTACAGTATAGGAGGGTACCTCCAGGTGTACAGTATAGGAGGGTACCTCCAGGTGTACAGTATAGGGGGGTACCTCCAGGTGTACAGTATAGGGGGGTACCTCCAGGTGTACAGTATAGGAGGGTACCTCCAGGTGTACAGTATAGGAGGGTACCTCCAGGTGTACAGTATAGGAGGGTACCTCCAGGTGTACAGTATAGGTGCATGGATACCTCCAGGTGTACAGTATAGGTGGGTACCTCCAGGTGTACAGTATAGGCGGGTACCTCCAGGTGTACAGTGTAGCCGGGTACCTCCAGGTGTACAGTATAGGCGGGTACCTCCAGGTGTACAGTATAGCCGGGTACCTCCAGGTGTACAGTATAGCCGGGTACCTCCAGGTGTATGGCATACACGTTGTCCCATCCCTAGGACGGTGGAATGTGCCATCACTAAAGTTTATAGCCTTAAGGCAGGACGCACCAAACTAAATCAAACCGAACCAGACGTGTGCACCTTCAGAATTCAATCTCACCAGAGAGGTGACCCTTGTTGTCAGGATGTGTGTGTTTGACCTCATAGTTGAGGTCTGCCAAACACAGGAAGTCTGTAAGGCACTTCAGTTCCCCGACCTCACACACCAAACACACAATGACCCTATCCAAACACTCTAGTCACTACACCACTACATGTAGGAGTGAATGGAGTTCAAATTGTTAGTAAACACCAAGAGGTTATCAATCATTGAATTAACAACATCAAACCTATATCTGTAGGGAAAGGAACATGGTCATTTCCTTATCAATCAATGGGATCCTCAAGGAGCCGACAATATGGCTGCTATGGTAACACAGCATAGAATTGTTCAATTAATTGATTAAGACCTCACAGTGAGCGAATACAGTCAACTTCATTAACATCAGAAATTGTTCAACACAGAATATCTCTTACCATGGAATTCTTGCCAAATTCCTACACCTACTGCTGATGTACACACGCACTGCGTAAGTACTGTTTGAAGTTGTCCAAAAAAGTTTGGTGTTAAAGAGGTTCAACTATACACTCGTAACGACCACATTACGATAGAGTGGAGTGTGCGCAGTGCAAGGACACATACGGTTTTAGTTGGTAGAAGCATGTGTTACTGACTCATACGATGTTGCGCATTTGGGAAAACGGGCACGTTCAGTACAACAGAACTCTGCACTCCAGTGATGGGAAATTATTAATTATGTTGTTCGTATCAATTGTCACATTGGACTGGGACAATTATCGTACCAGGATGAGAATCAATACGACAATTATCGTACCAGGATGAGAATCAATATGACAATTATCGTACCAGGATGAGAATCAATATGACAATTATCGTACTAGGATGAGAATCAATACGACAATTATCGTACTAGGATGAGAATCAATACGACAATTATCGTACCAGGATGAGAATCAATATGACAATTATCATTGCCACACAATTATCACCCAAAGTCATTCCTATCCAGTGTTTCAACCATGTAATATATCTGGTGTCAGTTATTGCATGGAAGTTGGAAAACGACCATTCATTGCTATTTCATGGAATATACCTCTTATATACTTTACCTTTCGGACCTCGGTATGGAGGACATTTTTAATGTCTACAATTCAGTAATTGCAGTGAGTACAGTATTCACAATAGTCGAGTATAACGTATGGAATACAGAGTAAAGCCAAGTACTGCTGCATCTATGAGCCTCGCGTGTTGTAGGATCATACACTGAGATACGGAGATGCTCAATCAAATAATGTACATTTGAACGCATCAGGTCAAAAGGTAATAAGGTCCACTTCATTATCGTATCAACACCACAAAATTGACAGACAAACAGACAAAGCACATACATTCGAGGGTCTTCGGTATGGAAACCAGACTTCTGAAGATAGTACAAGGTCACCGCATCAGGGATCTATAGAAAGGCAGGAAAAAACAAAAAAAAATAAGAAAAATTCTTGGAGCGCCCAATAATGTTTCTTTAAAACATACAGTTGGCGTATAATCCTCTAACTGAGCACAAAACCGCGCCAGATCTTGTCCTGGTGTACTCTCGGTAGCCATTTTCTCGAACGATGAATCTAATTAGATTGGAGTCAACTAGATTCATGACTTGACCCTCGAACCCGTCTCAATAGCCTCGATCCCAAGGGACGACGCGTCTCTGACCACAAATCACCATCATCAGAGACTATTTAATAGTTGACAGAAAGTGTCAATAATATATGCACCCAGTTTGGATGTTAGTTTCTTTCTACTAGTGTCTCGTCCGCATCTACACGTAGGTTTGTGGTTCGAGGAATGGCATTTCGAAGAGTTTTCCACTCTCGAGAAGACGAAGGTGCTAGCTGCGGGAGGTTTAACTTGCTTTTTAGACGTCAACCGTCCGCAACAGTGGGAGAAACAACTCACCCGTCTTCAGAAGATAAGTCACAGTGGGACATCATCTTGAATAATGGGTCCGTTGAAACTTTCGCGCCTCTCATGGTAGAGATGGTGAAGAGCGAGGAACACAGACCGCAGCTCGTTATTCGACCGTACTTTGGTAGTTTTGCCGGACACAAGGTTACGTTCGACCTGAAGAAGACAGACACAATAAAAGTGAAGATCGAAGGCTGCACGCACCGACTGACCCTCTATCACAGGAACGACTCCAAGTTGCTTGGAGTACGAGACAGATGTTTGCGATTCGCTCACGACGCGGGGTCACACCAACTCGTCAACCTCAGAAACTCGTGGTCGCAT
>OZ026557.1:152500-200000 GCA_964020155.1 Chondrilla cf. caribensis | reverse complement strand
AGTGACCTGTTTCCTCATTTCAGATCTTTTACAAAAATGAAGAATTGCGGGAGTTGGAGCTGACGTACAACCCTATGACATTGCAGAACCTCAGCACAACATACCCTCTACCCTCACCTGTGAGTTCGGCAGCTCTGGGTTGCCTCTCTGTGGGAACTGGTGGTATATTGTTGTGGAGGGTGGATGTTTGCTGTTGTGGAGGGTGTTTGTTTACTTAGAATGTTGTTTACAATTGTTTACAATGGGTGTTTACTGTTGTTTCCTCTCAGTTTAACTGGGTGACTTTCATGAGAGACTTGTTCAAACAGGTGGGCAGTGAAGGGTTGATAACCGAGGACACTGAAGTAATTGTTGAGACTCCTCTCTACTTTGGCAATCTGACGGATATTCTTGAGAAGTTTGAATCGGAGTAAGCTTTACTGTGTGTTCCCGTGGAAGCCATTTTTACTGGTTTGCTCTAATGGACTACCTCAATAGGCATGTCATTTCTCTTCACATGTAGTGATTTCAACAATTATGTCAAGTGGACCGTTGCCCGTCAATATGTGTCCTATTTGAGCTCTGACTTTCAGTCGGCTCTGAACGATTTCTCCTCTGTTGTGTACGGCACAGGGAAAGCTCCTCGTTATGAAACCTGCACTAGTACAGTCACCAATAGCCTCCAATATGCAATATCACGCTTGTATTCAATGAGTGACGTCATTAGTGGAACCAGGAATAAGGTGTGTGTGTGTGTGGTGTGTGTGTGTGTGTGTGTGTGCGCGCGCGCGCGTGTGTGTGTGTGTGTGTGTGTGTGAGTGTGTGTGTTATTGGCTTGACTTTGTCCTCAGATGAACTCAATGATAGATAATATTCAAGCTGCCTTCAAAGACAGACTTAGTGGGAAATCTTGGTTGGACTCTCAAACCAAAGATGCTTGTAGGAATAAGGTGTGTGTGTGTGTGTGTGTGTGTGTGTGTGTGTGTGTGTGTGTGTGTGTGTGTGTGTGTGTGTTGGAGTGCATGTCCGTGTTCTTCATCCAGTATACTATATCCTCGTGTCCCTCTCAAATTCTCAGGTGGACGCCATTGCCAGACAGGTAGCCTATCCTGACTTCATTTACAATGTAACTGTACTTGATGGGATATATGCTGAGGTTGGAACACAATTGTTGTTGTTGTTGTTGTTGTTGTTTACTTTTATTAATTATTGTATCAGATGAATATCAGTGAAATGTATGGATATTTTGAGAACATTGAGGCATCGCACATCTTCCACCTCAAGGACGCACTGAGGCAGTTTGGAAAGACAACAGACAAGTCAAGGTTGTTCTTTGTTCTTTCCTTCTTCCCTCGCTTTCTCTGTTGTCCTAGTTATCCTCTGTTGTCCTAGTTATTCTCTGTTGTCCTAGTAAATGTATAATACCCAAATCAAGGTGGTTCACCCCCCTTTGACCTTCCAGTGTTTGACCAATGGGGACAGAGGAATTAAGCTCATATGAATAGCTTTGTGAACTAAGGCACACATAAATGATAGGGAACCACTCACTCACAGAATCAATACTGCATGTTTTGTGATGCTTTCTCTGTATCTCACAGGTGGGGTATCCCCCCTACTGCTGTTAATGCATACTACAGCCCTTCTTTCAATCAGTTCGGTGAGTTTATGGCAATTTCCAAAGTAACTGTACTCCTCACCTTTACAACTCCGTGTAGTATTTCTGGAGGGGATTCTGCACCCACCTTTCTTCAATCCTGAGTGGCCAGAGTAAGCCGATTAAAATTATTTTATATCGTGTGACTATCACATGACTTCTCACCCCTAGTTATTTCTTGTATGGTGCCATTGGAGTGGTCATTGGACATGAACTGACTCATGGGTTTGATGATCAAGGTGTGTGTGTGTGTGTGTGTGTGTGTGTTCTTACATATATATATTATTTGCACCTAATCCTCCATCTTGATGCAGGTCAGAAGTACGATGCCCAAGGTAACTACAAGCCTTGGTGGACTCCAGAGTCAAGGAAGAACTTTGAAGGTCTGACCAAGTGCTTTGTGACCCAGTACGGTAACTACAGTGTCCAGGGCTACAAGGTGAACGGGGAGCTTACTCTGGGTGAAAACATAGCTGACAATGGAGGTCTACACACTAGCTACCAGGTAACTTTGTTTTCTGCCAATGTGAGATGTCATGTAGTCCACTTGAAAGGTCTCTGTCTTTGTAGGCATACCAGCAGTTGACCAATGGAATGAACTTGAACCTTCCCGCCATTAATGGCAAATACACTCACAATCAAATGTTTTTCATTGCTTTTGGACAGGTGTGTGTGTGCGTGCGTGTGTGTGTGTGCATGTGTGTGTGCGCGTGTGCGTGTGTGTGTGTGTGTGTGTGTGTGTGTGTGTGTGCGTGTGTTTGTTTGTGTGTGTGTGTGTGCGTGTGTGTGTGTGTGTGTGCGTGTGTGTGTTTGTGCGTGTGTGTGTGCGTGTGTTTGTGTGCGTGTGCTTGTGTGTGTGTGTGTGTGTGTGTGTGTGCGTGTGTTTGTGTGTGTGTGTGTGCGTGCGTGTGTTTGTGTGCGTGTGCGTGTGTGTGTGTGTGTGCGTGTGTTTGTGTGTGTGTGTGTGCGTGTGTGTAAGGCTTGCATTGAGCCAGCTCATGTTTGTAAATTGTCCACGGTATCGACTTTATGACTTGCATCCTTCCTCCACCCTTATGCTTATCCACGTATCCCACCCGCCACAGGTATGGTGTACTCTGTACACTCCTCAGTACTTGCGTCACTTGACACAGACCAACCCTCACAGCCCCGGTACCATCAGGTGTGTGATGGGAGATTGGTACATGTGTGGCATGTGTTTGCAACTAAGTCCGTTATCTGATGTTGAACAACTCACCACATGTGTACGCCATGTTCATCTCATTATTGGTGTTCACTTTCCTTATATGGAGGTGGTTGATAGCTTATGTTTATCACTTCCTCACATTCTTGTCCGATAGAGTTCAAGGAACCCTGTCTAACTCGAAGGAATTTGCTGAAGCATTCTCTTGTCCTTCATCTGCTCTCTACAACCCTTCGGAGAAGTGCGAGCTCTGGTGATGTGCGGAATAATGAAATGATAGCAAGTATTTTTTGATTTACATGTTAAAATAAATAGTTTGAACTTTGATCTATCTCTTTAATTGTAACTATTAAATAAGTATTGTTTTTATTAATTGCACAGTTTAAAGAATTAGTGTGAGATATGTTTAATTACATAATGCAGAATTGACTAAGTGATATTCTTATGACCTTGTTTACATTGCACATAACATCATTGAAGGTGTTAGTTGATTTGAGCATAGACGGCGTCTATGATTCAAGGGTCTTTTATAGTTGATGCCATCCTTGAGCTCGGTAGAGTGATTGAATACAGGTTTGATTCAAATTCGATTGATAAGATTCAAATTGAGATAAATGATAGTGCTGCATTATGCTGGAAACCAGTGTGAATTGGTCTAACAGACCATGCAATTAGCAGCCTTTCACGTGACCCTCACGATCAGCTTATACGATGGTGCACTCCTAGTTTCCAAAGAAAATATTCTCTGAATATATTTTACACATACGTCAGATGCCTTGATCACTTCCTTGATTTATTGTAATTATGATTGTGTATACTTCACAGTGTAATTCTTTACTCAATTGTGTGTGTGAGTGTAATGTAAAGACACTACTGAGCAATTGTACAAGATTATCTGCCCAAAGGCCTAGGTATGCTCAAATGCAAGACCTTAGAAAGCCAAAATAAAGACTTCCGTTCTATTTTTGCTAACTCTAAGTTGGGAAGCAAGGCCTTGCGTTCACGAGAGGTGAGTGGTGGGGTGGTCTAGCAGGTCAGGCTGCTGGTGACCTTCCACGTGATATCGTGACCAGCTGGTTCAGTCGATCTTGCAAAATTCTCTTCAGAACAGTCGAGACTTCTGTAGGTACTTCGGATTAACGGACACACCCAAAAGTACTATTGCGTGACCCTGAGAGAATGGAGCGAATTTCGAAGGCATATTCTCTTGTTGTTCTGTTTGTTGCTTTCGTCCTGGTTGAAGGACAGAGCAAACTTGTTTTCGAAGATGATTTCAAAACCTTCGACTTAACTCGCTGGAAGCACGAAATAACTCTTGGAGGAGGCGGGAACTGGGAGTTCGAATACTACACCAACAACAGAACCAACAGCTATGTCAAAAACGGAGCTCTTTATATACAGCCCACATTGCTTGCGGACGATATTGGCGTTGCCAATCTTATGAACGGATTCGATTTGGACATTTGGGGAGGCGCACCGGCTGATCTTTGCACGAGTAACGCATTTTATGGCTGTTTCAGGACGTCTGGCGCCGGAGGTAACTATCTTAATCCAGTGAAGTCGGCTAGAATTAGAACGGCCGAAAGCTTCTCCTTCACGTATGGTAAAGTGGAAGTGCGCGCCAAACTCCCGCGCGGTGACTGGTTATGGCCCGCCATCTGGATGTTACCCAGGGATAACCAATATGGCGGGTGGCCTGCTAGTGGGGAAATTGACATCATGGAGTCAAGAGGGAACGGTCCTTCGTACACTGCTGGCGGGTATGACACATTTGGATCTACTCTCCACTTTGGTCCGGCATGGGATGCTGATGGTTGGCAAAAAACTACTAAAGCCTTCAAACCTGGTGTGGATCTCACTAAAGATTTCCACGTTTATGGCCTAATTTGGAACGAGTCATATATAGGTACTTATTTTGATGATGAGACAAACACTGTACTCTCTCATCCGATCACCGAATCCTTCTGGTCTCTTGGTGGGTGGAAGACATGGAACGATCCTTGGGTGGATGAACCCCAAAATGCTCCGTTCAACAGACCGTTCTACCTCATCATCAACCTCGCTGCTGGTGGTACTAGTGGCTACTTCCCCGATGGCGTGGGTGGGAAGCCATGGTCGGACAAGGACCCCCATGCAGTGAATGAGTTCTGGAATGCCAAAGCCCAGTGGTACCCCACCTGGACACAGCCAATGGTCATTGACTCCATCCATGTGTGGTCAGACACTTCAAACCAGTAAAGCTGTACAGTTGTACAGTGGAGCAGTGTGTGTGTAATTCCATTGCCAAATTCATTTGTAACTATTCAATATTATTTTGTATTTGGTAGTTGGCAGGGAATATTTCAATTGAATGTAATCAGGAATTCACTTTTTGGTAGAAGTAACATATTATTACTATAGCTAGTTTATCATAATATTATCGCTCCGTGCATAATAATTATTGATGATTTTAATATTATTTACCATAGGAAATTATTGTCCAGAGTATTATACTGTATATAGCTAGACATCATAATAGCAGTGAAATTGTCCATGCATTTACCAGGATTGTAAATTGATATAGGTTGATGTGAATAGAGCATCCGTTGCATTTCGAACAAACTGAATATTTCTGTATACATGTACCACTTGCACTGATCAAATCTACAACAATCAAAAGTAATCATTATTAGTTATCAAAAGTAGAGTTTTGACGGGAATTTGCTCAGCTACACACTGCTAATACTAATAATTATTACACATACTTTGTGCTATTCTACAAGTGTTTAGGGCCGCATTTGATTTGTCCATTACTACCAAACTACAAGCAATAAGGCAAGACCAGTTGGTGGTCAAGCACACACTACTTCCAGTTGGCAACCTGTTCCAGTATAGCCACTAATGCCAGGGCTACTATGTAGAGAGATCCAACCAAGAACCCCAGTCCGAACTACAAAAATGGGAATGATCACTCAAATACATGTATACAGGTGTGTGTGTGTGTGTGTGTGTGTGTGTGTGTGTGTGTGTGTGTGTGTGTGTGTGTGTGTGTGGTGTGTGTGTGTGTGTGTGTGTGTGTGTGTGTGTGTGTGCATGTCCGAACTACAAAAATGGGATTAATCACTCAAATACATGTATACAGGTATGTGTGTGTGTGTGTGTGTGTGTGTGTGTGTGTGTGTGTGTGTGTGTGTGTGTGTGTATGTGTGTGCTTGTGTGCATGCCTACACGTGTACTTAGCAGATGTCAGTCCAAGATGCTTACAGAGTTGTTTCTCAAACTTCACCCATTTGTGACATCACACTACACGTACCATGTGTGCAGTGTGTGTTGTGCCACAGTACTCACTATGTACGTGTGATTGTACAGGAATCCAGACAGCACAGCGATCAGACCAACTGTGAACTGGATCAGGATAATCACTGTTACCTCTGAGGGACAAAGGCACAAAATTCATTGACTAGTAAGCCACAACAACAACAACAACAACAACAAACCTGCAGAATACTCCCAGTACAAACCCTGAGCGTAGACAAGAACGGCAAATATGCCCAGCCCAAGTGTGTTGTTCATGGTGGCTGCTCCGTAGAGCTACAAGAATAGGAGACAGGTCACTGCTGCATTAATACATGTGTATGTGTGTGTGTGTGTGTGTGTGTGTGTGTGTGTGTGTGTGTGTGCGTGTGCGTGTGTGTGTGCGTGTGTGTTTGTGTGTGTGTGTGTGTGTGTGTGTGTCCTGCTTCCCTGTACAGGGGAGAACACTCAGTGAGGTGACATGTACCTGCTGGTTCCACATCACACACCATAGTGCAGCTGACATGCATGTAAACAGAGCAGGCTGTGTGGGCTGATGTTCCTCCCGGAATAAACACCCACAATACAGGGATATCGCGAATGTGAATAGGAGAGGGTGTGTGTGTGTGTGTGTGAATAGGAGAGGGGCATTCAGACATATAATCCTACAGTCACTACAGACTTGGACGGGTTAAGTACACACAGCAGTTGACAGGTGACCATACTTGAGAAAATGTCATTGAAGAATTAGTCTTTCTTTTCTTAGCAGCAAACATCAGAGATGAGATCAACTCGGAGGCATTGGAGCAGAGCGGTGTCACGATGAAGGAGACATAGAAAGCTGCAGTTGAGTGTGCATTAGCATGTGGGAGAGTGAGTGAATGACACAACACAACATGAATGGATGAGACTTTGAGGATCAACACATTGTTTCAAATCACTTGGAATAGGGACGTAGTTCCCGTAGATTCCGGTTCTGGTTACGTCTGTAATGGCTGTCAGAGCTCCAGCCATTGGATCTGAGAACAATGTCACCTAAAATAAAAGCCCAGGGACAATTATAAGTGCCCGGAGGCTACAAATCTACACCAAATGCGTGGTATAGTTGTACTTACAAATGCAACTCCAAAGAACAGGAGTCCACATGACTTCAGAGCAATAATCAACTTGGACTCCTCCTACAAGCAGAGACAACACAGCGAGATCACCACGGACCATCTCCCTCCATCCATACTTCAATGTACCTCATACTTTTCTACCTAGCAACCCAAATTGTTACCTAGCAACAATTTGTAGAGCATCCCAGTCAACCCACTGCATTGTCAGGCAACTAATCATGTTTCCTAGCAACCCATCAATTGCCTAGCAACCCATCAATTGCCTAGCAACCCATCCATTGCCCAGGGATCTCAAGTCAAGCACAGGCATACCTTGGGTTCAGTGGACTCTTCTTCCTCGGAGGTGTGTTCTTCCTCTGCTTTCTCGACTACCTCTGCCTTCTTCAAACCTTTAGATGCCTTCCATGCACCAAAGTACTTCTTACCAAGTTTATGTTCTAAATATATCACACAGTAAGCACATGACAATCACATGATAAACACAATACAAACACCTCATCCAAATCATTAATATTCAGCAGGCATAACACTGTAGTAGTAATGTTCAATGTTAAGGACACTTGAACACACACAAACTCTTACCAGTCTCTTCATTTGTAACAAGAGGAGTCTTCTCGCTACTAGTACCCTCAGCAGCTTTCGGTTTCTGAACACTAATCTTGTCAAAAGACCTCTTTTGGATCAAGTAAAACTGGCGAATAACACGTCGTTGAATTCTGAGAGAAAACATAGATCGATAAAAGTAAGTGTTGGACCATCCGGGGGAGGGATGATTCAGGAGCCACCAGATGGGACCACCTCACAACTGAGGTCCCTCTGACCAGTCCCATAGGTGGTCCCAACTGTAAGGCTCTACTGTAACATTGAAAATGTCCTCACAATTCTTTGCGCTTTATCTCGGCCTTTCTCCTAGCAGCCACACTGTCCAAAATCTAAGCATGAATTAGACATCAGTTTCCATGGTGATAACACCGATACACCCCGGCACCAGCTGACCCACCTGGTAGACCAGATAAGCAACAAAGAGGATAAAGCACACGATAGCGGTGGTCAGGGAGGTGTACTTGATGTACTCGGGAACAGGTCTTTCTGAGTCTGTTTCATTGAAAGGTTTAGTTGGGCCGTAGTGCCAGTCAGCTCCTTGAACGATGCTGTGGAAGGAATCAAGGTTGACAAGGAACAGAAGTGGTTCAGAATAAGATACCTGAACTTGAAGCAGTGTGTGTGTGTCCATGCGTGTGCCTGTGTGTGTGTGTGTGTGTGTGTGTGTGTGTGTGTGTGTGTGTGTGTGTGTGTGTGTGTGTGTGTGTGTGTGTGTTTGTGTGTGTGTGTGTGTGTGGTCACTCACAAGTAAGGTAGGGTTGTGATCAACATCACAATAGCACCTCGGGTCACATCAGGAAACACACTGACTCCCTGTGTGTAGAAAACAACAGATCGGAAAAATTACACAAATAGACATTTGGTATACAAGAATATGCAAGCAGTATACAATGATGAATAGATAGTACAATAAGACAGATTAAAGATATTTAAAGATATGTATACACATGATATACAAGGATATACGAATGGTGTACAAAGATAGATGAACAGTATACAAGGATATATGGATGGTTTACAAAGACAGATGAACAGTATACAAGGATATACGAATGGTGTACAAAGATAGATGAACAGTATACAAGGATATACAAATGGTGTACAAAGATAGATGAACAGTATACAAGGATATACGAATGGTGTACAAAGATAGATGAACAGTATACAAGGATATACGAATGGTATACAAAGATAGATGAACAGTATACAAGGATATACAAATGGTGTACAAAGATAGATGAACAGTATACAAGGATATAGGAATGGTATACAAAGATAGATGAACAGTATACAAGGATATAGGAATAGTATACAAAGATAGATGAACAGTATACAAGGATATACGAATGGTGTACAAAGACAGGTGGACAGTATACAAGAATATAAGAATGGTTTACAAAGACTGGTGGACAGTACACAAGAATATACGAATGGTGTACAAAGGCAGGTGGACAGTATACAAGGATATACGAATAGTGTACAAAGATAGATAAACAGTATACAAGGATAAATGCATAAATAAGCTATCAGTGGACTTGTATGACGCGGGGAAGAACTACAGTTGCAAACAGTTACCTGTTTCCAGAAGCTCTTGATAGTAAATCGACTGCATTTCTTGTCAATACCTTCTCTGTTGACAATGTCCACACGTCCCAGGATCATCCCTCCCAACCAAGGGATGGTCAGCAGCATTATTGTGCTACCAGCAAGTGTCCTGGGGAGTGTGAGAGTGGGAGGTGTGAGAGTGGGGAGTGTGGGAGTGGGGAATGTAGGAGTGGGAGGTGTGAGAGTGGGGAGTGTGAGAGTGGGAGGTGTGGGTGTTAGGAGTGTGGATGAGAATGGAGAGTGCAGATGTGGAAGTGGAGTGTGTGTAGTGAGAGTAGTGAGTATGAGTGGGCGTGGAGGTGCGGTATGAGGAGTGCGTTGAGTGAGGGGCAGGAGAAGGATGTGGTGGTGTGCTAGTCTCACCCCATGCCCACATTGATCTCCTTCTGGATGTCTTCTCTGCTCCCACCAACTCCAGAAGCAATGATCATAGCCGAGTCAGGAACTGCTCCCAGCAATGGCAAGACCACACCCCCTGGGGTTCGAAAACACCAACACAACAAGTGAGTCAGATTGGTTGACCAGAGAGAGTGGGTGTGTTGATGAACCAGTGGGTGTGGTGATGATCCAGTGGGTGTGGTGATGATCCAGTGGATGTGGTGATGATCCAGTGGGTGTGGTGATGATTTTGTGGGTGTGGTGATGATTCAGTGGGTGTGGTGATGATTCTGTGGGTGTGATGATTCAGTGGGTGTGGTTATGATTCAGTGGGTGTAGTGAGGATCCAGTGGGTGTGGTTATGATCCAGTGGGTGTGGTGATGACCAAGTAGGTGAGGTGACTGCACTTGGTGAAGGACAATATTTGATGTGGAAGATACAAATGAGCCAAACGAGACAAAAACATCGTAGGATGTACTTAGAAGTGAACACCAAACACACCAACTATCGCAGCAGGTAGTCCTAGATCAAGCAAAAGCTCTGAGCCATCTAGAGACGAGCAAAAGAGACAACTGAACCAACCACAGAGGGACTAACACAGTTGTTCAGGACAAGGTTGGGAGCCCAGCACCGGGGGACTAACACAGTTGTTCAGGACAAGGTTGGGAGCCCAGCACTGGGGGACTAACACAGTTGTTCAGGACAAGGTTGGGAGCCCAGCACCGGGGGACTAACACAGTTGTTCAGGACAAGGTTGGGAGCCCAGCACCGGGGGACTAACACAGTTGTTCAGGACAAGGTTGGGAGCCCAGCACCGGGGGACTAACACAGTTGTTCAGGACAAGGTTGGGAGCCCAGCACTGGGGGACTAACACAGTTGTTCAGGACAAGGTTGGGAGCCCAGCACCGGGGGACTAACACAGTTGTTCAGGACAAGGTTGGGAGCCCAGCACTGGGGGACTAACACAGTTGTTCAGGACAAGGTTGGGAACTCAGCACGGGGCGGCACATGAAGTGTGGTACTCTCTAGGTTTGAGGGTACAAAGTTACTTCTGGACAACATATCAACAACTGTCAGCTCACGTTCAAGTGCACAGCATACCTGAGATCATTTTCGCAGACACAGCCAGCACTGCCCCATACAGAAAAATCAAGATGAGGTTGCCCGGGATCTGTGGAGGTGGAGGGCAAGGAACACATACGGTGATTCAAATCTCCACAGAGTATTGCTCATGTACTCAGTACACTATCCCATTGGTGTCACACTGCTGTCCCACCACTGGTATTGTTATGGTTTGTTGGTACCACAACCAGTCCTGATTCATCACACACTGCTTGTCCCTTGAACTGTCATGACGGTGATGGTGAAGCTGATGGTGATGACGGTGATGGTGAAGCTGATGGTGATGACGGTGATGGTGAAGCTGATGGTGATGGCGGTGATGGTGAAGCTGATGGTGATGGCGGTGATGGTGAAGCTGATGGTGATGACGGTGAGGGTGAACTGATGGTAATGATGATGATTGTGGTGAGGGTGAAGTTGATGGTGATGACGGTGATGGTAATGGTGATGACAGTGAGGGTGAAACTGATGGTGATGGTGAAGCTGATGGTGATAATGACAGCCATGTTATTGATCAAAACAATTCTGAGACGTACACCTATGAAGCCGATGATTACACCATGAAGGGCTTCCCATACACACTACTGATTGGCTAATGGCTGGATGGTACGGTAAGCGGCCCGAACCATGAGGGGCGGGGGACAGTACGATGATGTACAAACAAGACGATTAAGATCACAACTGTTAAGCTCACTCACTGAGAAGGAGCAGGGTTGCCAGCCACTCACGCACTCCTGAATGAAAGGAAACGAATTCGCATCTCACATACGGCACTGAAGGCAAGGCGCAAAAGAAAGCCATCATTATATCGATTGAACTCACAATCATTTCTCCGATCATTTCATTGGACACGTTAACTCCTTTGTATTTTCCTTGTCCTACATCTTCATACAACCTAGCTTGAGTCAACACGCCAACGGCGACCACCAGCAGAGCGATGAGATTTCCTGAAACAGCCATCTTGGAGGACCACTTAGTGGTGCACGTGCTCGGGAGTAAGCTACGCCCCTTATGACCTCATAGCTGAGAGCGGGGGACCACGCCTCCTGGGAGGAAGGTCCAACCGGTTGGATAAAACGACTCGTTGGCCTGACCGCCTAGAACTGTACAGGGAGGCGATCCCGTTCCCTTACTGTTTGGAAATGAGTTTGCAATTGGCACGGTTCCACCTCTATGACCATGCACACTACATCCACATCAATCTGTTCTTCACAATTCAATGATAGTGTTATATTTTATATTACAATAATATTATACGGATTGGTAGAATATTAAACTAGCATGTGTTAGACACACAGACATGTATCTGAGAAGTACATGCATAACATTGTGCAATTACTAGCTTCATTAGCTGCACAGTGCACGTGTGGTGTGTACAATGTCATGTGAAGTGTGTGTGCATTGAGCAAGACATGAGGTCCATTAATCAATATTATTCACAAATTACAAAAGAACCAAATAAGATGGTATGTTGTTATGGTGGAACAAAATCTGCCTTGTAAAGTTTGAAAAAAAGCGCAAAAACAAACCAAGTAATATTTATTTATGAGAGAGATGTTAATTAAGTTGGCATACTCCTACTGTTGGTAAGAAGGCAGAGTCTAAAATGATTAGTACTAATTTAAGATGGATATCAATGGAAGACAATAATTTATTCTTCCTTTTGCTGTCCTGGATCCTGAGGATTAGCCTCGCCATCATTAACGACTTCAACTTGCTTTATCTCCTCCACCACTCCTTCCTCTTGCTGTCAATTCCATTGAAAATAAATTGTACGTAAGTGTATGTGTGTGTGCGTGTGTGTGCATGTGTGTGCATGTGTGTGCGTGCGTGTGCGTGTGTGCGTGCGTGTGCGCGTGCGTGTGTGCATGTGTGTGTGTGTGTGTGTGTGTGTGTGTGTGTGTGTGTGTGTGTGTGTGTGTGTGTGTGTGTGTGTGTGTGTGTGTGTGTGTGTGTGTGTGTGTGTGTGTGTGTGTGTGTGTGTTATGAACACTACAGAGAAGGATGTGCTGTGGAAGCACACACTCCCCTTCAACTTGCCTCGTTGCTCTCTGGGTTCTCCTGGTACTCCTCGCCATCATCTCTCTGACGATTGCGCTGAAGTAGAAAAAAAACGAAAGTCATTTCCAGTAACTCCTGCCATCCAGCTCTGACTAACACAGGTCCAACACATACGTGGCTCATCATGTGAACAAGTACCTCGGGGAGCATACACACTATGGACCATACTCACCCTGTAGCCGCCTCCCCATCCACGGTAGCCACCACGTCCTCTCCCACGCCCCCGGCCACGTCCCCGACCACGTCCTCTACCTCTCCCACGCCCACGTCCACGTCCACGGTACCCACCACGATATCCTCCACCATAGCCACCTTCATCCTGGTCAACAGGGATCACACTCTCCCCACCCTGTACAGGAAATTCAAACAGTCTGATACAGGAGAGGGTAGACACAGGAAGTACACACAGTGGGATATGGACACAGGAAGTACACACAGTGGGATATGGACACAGGAAGTACACACAGGGGGGATATGGACACAGGAAGTACACACGGGGATATGGACACAATAAGTACACACAGTGGGATATGGACACAAGCAGTAGACAGTGAGTTATGGAGTCACTGAGGACTACCACTCCACCTACACAGAAAGCACCCACCCACCCTATTATAAAGGAACACATGACATAATACACACTCAATTCCAAACATCCAGTGAGCTGTCCCCAGCACTCACACAAACAACTCACATCAATCACTTCTCCATTCTCCCTCGGTGGAGGAGGTCCTTGTGGCCCTCCCCTGCGACGTCTGGGCCTCCTTGGACCCCATCTCCTGTATCGGCTACCACGATCACCTGCACCATCAAATCCAATGAATCCTGATCATTTACCTCACTCAATCATCAAACCAACACACCACCACCAACCACCCTCAACACATGGCCCACACACCCCACACACTCACAACATCCCACACACCATCTCCTCTCGGGAAACTCACGAGCATATTTGCTCCCCTGAACAGGTGCACCTTCGGGTCCAGTCACTTGGGCGGCTTCTGGTCCCTATGGTAACCAAGTTAACAGTATCTCCAGTCATAGGTCTTGCAGGACTTACAACATTCAAATTTGAACAAAACAACCAACAAACAAACAAACAAACAAACAAACAACACTGCCAGAATACACTCCAATGGACTAGTCTTCCTCTACGGGGAGAGGTGGGGAATAGTTGATATCACCCCAAAGTCAAGTAGTCAATATACGTAGCTTTCATGAGAGCTGACAGGACTTAACAATTTGAAGAAGGCAACCAACGGGTCACTCCTTCGAAAGAAACCTTATAATGTGTACATATGTAAGCTTCCACACCACACTCCTACCAGCACACACACAAGGTGCACTCTACACTCTTACCAGCACACACACAAGGTACACACCGCACACTCCTACCAGCACACACACACACTCCTACCAGCACACACACACACTCTCCTACCAGCACACACACACACACAAGGTCCACTCCACACACTCCTACCAGCACAAACACACCTTTGCTCCCTGGATGATGATGAATTCGACTGATTCACTTTCAGCTAGACTCCTCTCTATCTTCTGTGGATTGTTGGCAATGATGGCAGTCTGATGGACAAACACATCTCCTTCCTGATCATCTCTACACATGGGAATACAATGAAATATTCAATTATAGTAATGAAATTCATAGAGTCGACTCCATGGTAACAACCATTGAGGCATAACAATAAACAGGTTGTTATAGTTTGCTATTCCCAACATTATAGGAAATGCAGTAGCCATGGCAACTGCCACAAACCCACAGAAAAGTAGGATGAAATATTCTCACAAATACATTACAAAAAGTAGCCTCTGCAACAGTGAAAGGAGATACTCAATAATGCATAACAATCCAAGATACTAAATTTGTAAGGGGTGTTGCAGGACACACCATAGACCCTATAGGGTCTAAGAACGCACACGCACACACACACACACACACACACAGGGGGGTGGTTTCCGGTGCTCAAACTTCTATACACAAGATTCAGGCTCAGAATCACTCAGAGGGAGACAAACAGACAGTCAGTCGGAGCTGTGAACGCCCACACACCTAGCTGCTGCACAACACTCGCAGCATTCAGGAAAAAGGGTTGTACACTGTCAAGACCGTTCGGGTCTACTGACACGAAAACAACTCAACGAGCAAGACCTCACCTAGTGATGAAACCGTAGCCGTTTTTCACATTGAACCATTTCACCTTCCCGGTCAGGATGGGAGCTGGGCAGGGTGGAGAGAAGGAGAGAGTTCGCACGCAGCGATTTCACGTATACAGAGGTACGGGCGGCCCTTTCAATAGCCTTATAGTGACGAATTACCCCTACCAACACACAGAATGTGACTAGTTAGTTAAAAGAAAGGCGCTTCACGAACACAGGGAAGGCATCTCTTCTCTGAGGCTTTTTGTCAGTCTAAACTCACTTTCGACAATCCTAGGTTCAGCCGGAAACTCCTGTTTAACTTCGTTCTCGGCCATGATCTTGATGGTACGGCTGGATGGACGCTGAAGGCTGTTTTCGCGCTACGAGTTTGTTGGGACTGTCTATTGTCCCGATGGCGATGGGCGTGACGTTGCCTACACGTGACGGAATGCTATACTACGCGTGCGCAGTAAGACGTGATCGGGGTCTCTCGACCATATTTAGTATCATCGATGTTTGCATTTGCTAGCAAAATCCCTAGCTGTATATTTCTTCGGGTGCCTCGGAGATTATATTCATCATTTTTGAGCCCAAAGGAGACCACATTGGAGAAATGCATGAAAAGAGATGCTGTCATACGAAGATTCATCCTTGGACAATCAGATAGCCAGTCTTGGGTTGCTAACCCCGAGAACTGTATCATGAGACGTCTTCTAATGAGGCCAACAGACATACCAGAACCTTGGGAATCATATTCAAGCAAATATTCCTACGTGTTTGACTTTGAATGGAGCATTATAATTAACGGTTCACTACATTATGGAGACCTGCTGTTCACTGACGGAGCAAATAATTTCTTATGTGTTGAAACTAAATCAGTGGAGCCAACAGCTTTTGCAGCTACACCACAGAATAAGCAGACTCTACACACAAAACGACATAAATCCAAAAAGAGTGCCCTGGAACAGACGGCCAAGTATGTAAGAGCTTTGCACGACTCCGCCCCCTATGTCACATGCACAGAAGGCGTGGTTGTGACTGAGAGAACAGTGCAGCATGTGCTGAAACTTGACCGGACAATGGTTCGGGACTGCCCAGGGACACAGTGAAGGAATAGGCAAAGTGGGACAGGGCCAACCAACGAAATCACCATTTGTGATTTCGGCTGTACAGCTGCCGGAAGAAGTGAACACTGTGTATGATGTGATTATTCTTATGCATGCAGTAACCTGGGTAAACACTGCAGGTTGTACCATTCCTGATTTTAAAAGCAAATCTTGGATTTTGTGCTCGAATGCCATGCAGTTTCCCTAGTGAGATTTTTCACTCGGGGATAGTAAAAACACTAGGGAAAGATGTATTATGCTGCCTAAATGGAGGGAGGTCGGATCCCCCGTGTATATAGCCGGTAGGTTAAGTGTATTCATTAGTGCAAGTACACGGATTTGCTGGGTGGCCTATATCCAGCACACGGTACCTGTCGTTGGTTTGGGTTGAGGTTTCAATCGCAGGCTACTAGTTCGAACTAACGTAGCAAGAAAACGGCTGTTGTCTTCAAGAGAAGGGCATTCATCAACTATGATTTCCTTCGCGTGTTCGAGAGGCCTTGTCTTGCTTCTGTGCGCTTATGCAGCGCTAGCACAGGACACCCTGTTCCCAACAGCAAGTGAGACAGTAGGGGAGAAGTTTTGTGGTACATTGACTCTGTGTGTTTTCATTCGAAGAACTTCTGGGACCAGGGATGTGCCAGTGTGGAATAGAAGAGGCCCAACACCCGTTTCATCGTGAAACTGTTGTAGTTATAAAATACTAGCGTGTTCGTACTATTGCTTACGACCTATGGTAACATTTTATCACAGTGGACGCACGCCCCGGAGCGTCCAGTTCCCTGCGCCAATAGACTGACGCGTCCTGTTAGTATCCTTGTTGTCACGACTGTATATAGGTAGAACGTGTTCATTAGCTGGTACATTACCAAGTCATCCACTCTGTCGTGCCGTGCAGACGTCCTTGGACAGTTGTTGTGTGTGTTGTACTGCTGTGGGACTGTGCTAGGGTACTTGGCTAGCAGCAATGAACTGGGTGATGTCGTTTGTACTCGCTTTCCCTTCCACAGATCCCAATGACCCAACTCCTGCCCCATGTATTGGTGACCCTGATAGTTGTGGTGAGTGTGTGTATGTGTGTGTATGTGTGTGTGTGTGTGTGTGTGTGTGTATGTGTGTGTGTGTGTGTGTGTGTGCGCGCGCGCGCGTGTGTGTGTGTGTGTGTGGTATGCATATATGTGTGTGTTTGTGTTGTTCATGTGTTTTGTGTTATGTTACAGTATGGCTGCCCGTGGTTTTTTGGAAGCAGTGTAACAGGATCACTGTTAGTAGGCTGTGCAATCAGGCTTAGTAGCCCGCAAAGTGCGGTAGATGTTCAGTCCTCACACTTGTAGTTCAGCACGTCATGGGGTGGGTGGGGTATCTCAGGGTGTGGTACAGTGAATATGCGTTAATCTGCTGCAATTCGTTTCGAAGAATATGAGTTTGGCAGATTTACATTGGTTCTTGTACTGGGGAATTGTGGCAGATTAAAAGGTTTTGTGGATAAAGCATTGGTGGATTAACAAGAATGCACTGTGTCATGAGTAAATGTAATATGCTGTGAGTGTGGTGTCTTGTGGGTGTGGTGCCTTGTGGGTGTGGTGCCATGTGGGTGTGGTGCCTTGTGGGTGTGGTGCCTTGTGGGTGTGGTGCCTTGTGGGTGTGGTACCTGGTGGGTGTGGTACCTTATGTGCGTATCCCACCCTGTCCTCTGTTATTATGTGTGTTGTGTGTTAGTTTTCTTGTTTGTTTGCATATCAATTATTATAGTAATGTTGTTATGGATCTTGTATAATACTACATAGTGTGTATTGTCGGTGGTGAGAAATTGTCCGTGGGAGAGAGCTACCGACAACTGAAGGATCCCAGAGTCTCACTACAATCTCTGTTTTCTGTCAATGCGGTGGATATGTTGTTTATTGTTGATGAATCGAGTTCCATGATCGACGAGCACTACTGGCTGAGGAGCATGGTGGGAGAGCTCGACGAGGCAATGCGCACTATCGGGATCGGGAACCACTCGGCCACGCCCAACAGATATGGTCTTGTAGGATTTGGGTCGTGGAAAGGTCGCGGGAATTACCTCCCAACGCTCTACCCGATGTCCAGCAGAAGACTACTTGGCTCTGTGGCAGAGTTCCTGCGAGCAGCTGAAGGTTTGAGCACAAATGGAGTCGTGGAAGATGGCTATAAGGCCATTGAGCATGCTCTGCAGAGGTATGATGAGGAGATACGGTCCAGAGAGGCTGCCAGACTGGTGGTACTGATCACCGACGAAGACCTTGACAACAGAAGTGGGATTTCTTATCAGTCTGTCCTAAAGCAACTCACAGACACCTCGTCTTCCGTGCAAGGGTTGAGTTACAAACTGAATGTTCTTGTGAATCATCGATTTCGTTCGGGAGACATTGAGGCTCTAGGAGTGACCAGCTCCCGACTGGCTTACATCGACAGCACTCGGTCCATCAGCAACTACGTCATTGCTTTCAATGGAGAAGCTGTTCCAGACGGTGGCCATGGCAACACACTGGAGAACTACGTCCGTCTGGCGTGGGCTACGGGCGGGGCAGCATGGAACATGAAGAAACTGTTCGATGGGGGATTCCCCGTGCATTCTTTCACAAGAAGTTTCATAGATGTCAAGGTCCATGAAGCCCTCACTCAATTGCTCCAATGTGTGGAGTGTGTGTGCAGTGCAGAGGTGAACAAAGGGTTGTCTGCTGTGTGTAACGTGTCTCATGTGGAAAGAGTGGACCAATGTGTGAATGACACAGGTATGGTGTGTGTGTGTGTGTGTGTGTGTGTGTGTGTGTGTGTGTGTGTGTGTGTGTGTGTGTATGCGTGCGGGCGTGTGTGTGTGTGTGTGTGTGTGTGTGTGTGTGTGTGTGTGTGTGTGTGTGTGTGTTTGGGTTTGTGTGTGTGTGTGCGTGCGTGCGTGTGTGTGCGTGTGTGCATGTGTGTAGTGGTGTGTGTGTGTGTGTGTGTGTGTGTGTGTGTGTGTGTGTGTGTGTGTGTGTGTGTGTGTGTATGTGTGTGGTGCACTTATACAGTGTTTGCACCTGGTGTAATCCCCACCAACTCCACCACTCCCAGGTATGGTCTACTGCGACTACAAGGGCCAGGTGTACAGCGAAGGAGATGAATTCAGGGACTTCGATATTCTGAGAGAAGGACAGACTGAACAAGAACTCTGTGTGGATGTGGTGTTTGTTGTTGATGAGTCGGGTTCCATGGTGACCGAACACCGGTGGCTGGAGGGGCTGACTCTGATGATAGACCAAACTTTCAAACAAAATGACATCGGGAGCGATCCACAGTTCCCAAACCGATTTGGTCTGGTTGGGTTCGCTTCCAACATCAAAGGAGCAAGCAGGGGTCGTGTGTACAGTTTCCGAGACAACCAATGGATTAATGTGAAAGTAGCCGTACCCAATGGTATAGACCCACTCACTGACCTCAACCCAGAAGGTGATGAGAACGACACTTCTTACTGGGGTAGCTCCACTCAGTTCAGCCGTGTGATATCAAGGGGGTTGTTCGTGGATGGGCAGATAGAGGATGGCTACAGTGGTATTGCCACTGCTCTGAAGTACTACCACGTCCGGAGTGAATGTGCCCACCACATCGTCTTGGTAACAGATGAGGATCGGGACCGCCTTGTGCGTTTGAATCGAAAGGACCTACTCACTGTCCTCACCAGTAGAAAGTACATTCTCACTGTAGCTATTGACCTCAGCTTCCTGGCGGGAGAGGGGGACGAGGAGACACAGGTGTTAGGGTGTGACCGGCTGGACCAAGGCTATATGGAGGTCAAATCGGGGATTTTCCCCTATCGAGTTCGTCAAAACTGCCGTGTGAAGCCCGGGAGCGGTGGTAGGACCACACAAGCTGACTACTACGATCTTGCCATCAGCACGGGCGGGGCAGGGTGGGACCTCAAGAAGCTACGGGAGGGGGGTCTGGCTGCCAGGGCCTTCACGGCGGCTTTCATTGAGGTCAGTATCAAAGAAACAGTTCGGTCCTTGAAGGTGTGCAAGCTGTGTCAATGCACTGAGGACGGGACTGTGTCTTGTGAAGACAAGAGGAAGGGAGACCTGGAGATCGATTGCCTCATTCCACCAGAAGAGATTGTGACCGATCCTCCGCCCACTGCCACGCCCAATGTGACGACGGCTCCATTGTATGGGCAGTGCACCAATCCCTACAATACATCACAAGTATTTGACCACGGCTCATCCCTGGAGGCTCCCCCTGAAGTGCAGATTTGTGTGAAGAGGCTTGTGTGTGATGACGGACGTGTTGAGATTGAGATACAAAACACCTGTGAGCCAGTCAACTGCAGCTCCCCTCCTGTGTTCCCTCCCCCTCCAAACTGCTGTCCAGTGTGTCAAGGTGTGTGTGTGTGTGTGTGTGTGTGTGTGTGTGTGTGTGTGTGTGTGTGTGTGTGTGTGTGTGTGTGTGTGTCAAGGTGTTTGTATGTGTGTGCGTGCGTGTGTGTGTGTGCGTGTGTGTGTGTGTGTGTCTGTGTGTGTGTGTGTGTGTGTTACTGTCCAATAATCTTTCTCATCCTCTCCATCTTCTAGAATCGCCGACAGATGACAGTGATAAAATCGGTAGGTTTTTTCTCACTCGTGGTACTCCGTGTCTACCTACATGATAGCACTACCTCGTCCCCAACTTCCTGTCACTGACAGTGGAGCTCATGAAAGAATCAAAGCTCCATTCCCGGACCTGTGCCGGGAGGAGTTTATCTGTTTTACCTCCAATGGTGACACTGCCTTCTGTTGGGACACTACTTCCTGCATTGACACTACTTCCTGCATTGACACTACTTCCTGGTGGTACTAATCAGGGTTTCCCCCAAAGGAGGGTACCAGGGCGCTCCCCCCTTTATTCTCTGTTCTGTGACAACAATTTGTTGTTAGAATAAAGATTTATAATATTATTGTGTTAAGTGTTAAAGCAATATTGGTAATTATACATCAAAACATTCATAGTGACCCCCTCCCCCTCCTTTATTTTTTCTCTTTTAGATATTAATGACTTGCAGTCCACAGGGCCGAATCGTCGTAGTGTTACAGTGACTCCAAATGAGATCACTGTTGCTCGTGGTCAAAACCTCATTGTATATTGTAAGCTGAGGAGGTTTAACTCAAAAAGAATTTCAGTTGAGTGGTACAAGGAGGACACCTTGATTGTGCCTTCAGAAGAGCCAAGAGTGGATATTGTGTCTGATACCACATTTACAATTCGAGATTTCAAGAATGAGGACAGCGGTACATACGCTTGTGTGGTCCGGGAGGGGGAGAGGACATACGGAGCTACTGTGACCGTGAAGAGTGAAGGTGAGAGTGGTGGAGGGTTGAGGAAGGTGTATCAGACTAGGTAAGGGTGGAGGAGGGGCGAATTAGGGTGGAGGAGGGTGAAGGAGGGTGGAGGAGGGCGAATTAGGGTGGAGGAGGGTGGAGTAAGGTCACCAATGTGTGCCTAATCGGTGAGTATGTGTGTGCATGATTGCTGTAGATGAAGCAAGTATTGACCAGATGTGCTTCCAGTTCGATGGAATAACTTCATATATTGATGTGAACAGTTCTGCATTTTCTTCTAAAATGTGAGTCAGCAAGGAGAACTTCTCATCCAAAGATGCAGACACACACGCGTGCACACGCATGCACGCACAAACATACACACACACACACACACACACACACACACATACACACACACACTCACACACACACACACACACACACACACACACACACACACACATACTCACACTCACACACACACACACACACACACACACACACACACACTCACACTCACACACACACACACACACACACACACACATACACATATATACACATATGACTCTTCCTCAGGCCAGGATTTTCTTCTATGTATAATGACGTTCATTTGGAGTTCAATTCCACAAAACCCAATGGAGTTCTCTATGCCGCTTATAGCGTATGTACTCTGTATACTGTATAATATGTACTGTATATGTACTTTACGTAAGTATTGTATGTACTGTATGTACTGTGTGTACTGTGTGTACTGTATGTACTGTATGTACTGTGTGTACTGTATGTACTGTTATGTACTATGTGTACTGTATGTACTGTATGTACTGTGTGTACTGTATGTACTGTATGTACTGTGTGTACTGTATGTACTGTTATGTACTATGTGTACTGTATGTACTGTATGTACTGTGTGTACTGTATGTACTGTTATGTACTATGTGTACTGTATGTACTGTATGTATTCAAACAAGGTCACACTTATATACCTGCCACTTCTGACTTTGTCCTGGTTTCAAATTGTGTTGTGTTCTCATCCTCTTCAGGATGGTTGCAGGGAATTCATTCTCGTTTCCATATGCAATAAAAATTTGAGTTTGGTTTGGAACCTTGGAGGTGGGCGTGGTCAGCTGTCAGTACCCTATATAGCACTGCATGAATCTCACACCCTTCAGTTGTCAAGGTTGGTTGTTGTTGTTTTTATTGTTGTTGTTGCTGTTGTTCTTCTCTAAGCTGAATATCTCCTTGTGAATTTAGAATTGGTTCCTCTCTCACTCTCTCATTCAATGGGAACACACGCACATCGACTAGCGCCACTTCACATAGCACTCTTGATGTCAAGGAGCTTCATCTAGGTGTGTGTGTGTGTGTGTGTGTGTGTGTGTGTGTATGTGTGTGTGTGTGTGTGTGTGTGTGTATGTTGTGTGTGTGTGCTGTGTTTTTGTGTGAGGGGTGTAGATGTGTTTGTTGTGATGTGTTATAATTCTACTTGCATTGGCAAAGTTGTATACAGTGTGCGGATGCGTTAGAGAATGTCTTACCACCAGCCAGGCATACACATCCTCTCTTCTCTCTGTTCTCACCAGGTGGTCATGATTCTGCCTGTGCTCGAGCTCTGAAAACCGTGGGGTGCAGGATGCAGACGTGGTTCTTTGCAGGGTCCATCAAGAACATACAGTCAAGCTTCAACAGGGGTTTGGACATCAATGACTACCCATCATACAATGTCGGCCATTGTCCCAAGAGTGGATAGCGTTGTGCATGTCACATGCATATCACATGCGTGTCACATGAATGTCACATGCATGTCACGTCTGAATTTGTAGTTTAGCAACTCTCCAAGAACCTATCATACTGGGAGTATTGTTTTGTACTTGTATGTGGTGTATTGAAGGTAATAGATATTAACATTTTGTACTAATAAAAATTGAATAATCATTAGATCATACATGTGATTATTTTGATATCAAAGTCATACGTGGGGAGATTTTCCTTATTAAATTTCATATTAAGATGCATTTCTAATTGATGGTCCTTCAATGAATACAATTAATAAGTAATAGTGAGGTGTGTGTTACAAATAACGAGCAAATACAACATATAAACAACAAACGTGTACAATAATGATAAACAATACTTATGTAATATGTATATACTTGTGTGTACATGTACTTGCCATAAATGATGTTATTGTACAGTTAACACTATATCCAATACTTTTAATAACTTACAATCCTAATAGTACTAATGTGAGCGGGATGATATGAACAACATTTGACATGTGACGGACGTAATTGGGTGCTCATGTAGAGGTCTCGCTCTCCTCACTTGAAAGGAGTGAGTTCAAATTGACACAGCAGAGGAAAATGGTCGGACGGATAGTGGGGGTTGGGACAGCCAATCACCCTCCACTGCTGGAACCACTCTTTGTTGACAGGCCCCAAGAGACCCTGGAGGCGCAGGAAGTCGAAGCTGTAGAAGATGTAGTCGATCACGCCTTTGAAGTCGTAGGTGAAGTTGGAGTATACGATCTGCTGTTCCTCGTAGGCACTGCGTATGGGGAAGTGGTGGGCTATCTCCGGTTTGTTGTGGTGGTTGATGCTGCTCACACGAGAGGTGTAGCCAGCATAGGAGAAATCCTGGAAATCAGGATGAGATGTGGACATCCTGGCCTTGGTGAGGTACTCGATAACACTGGATTGGGGGAGAGAGTTGAAATCCCCACACAACAAGAGGGGAATACCCGGGGCATTTGGGATCGGTGACTGTTGAGCAATCTGCAGCTCCTGTTGGACCTTGGACACAATGAGCTCCAATTCAGACATGAACATCACCATTTGTATCAGCTTGACATCACGATACTCAGGATCCCAGTGGATGTGGGCGTTGGCTACTAACAGATATTGTGGTCGCGCAGAGTCAGGGGTGTCTTTGACCTCCAGCAAGGCTACCAGGCCAATGTTGTCACGAAGCATCACACGATTCAACATGTCTGAAGAGCCTGCAGAGTTGGCCATTGCTAATCTGTTGAACTCGACGAGATATTCGTTGACTAATTGGAACCTGTGGAAGGACCAACATAGCCTGTACACGTCTGACAATGAAATACACCAATATTGTTCACCAGACAAAGAACACAGGACACCTTGAACTGAGCGTTGTGTACGTACAAACGTAACCACTACATTAGAATCGAAACTGAACTGAAAATCTGAACACATCCTCACTCACTTGGACTTATGGTAGAAGATGGAGCAGCCATCCACAAATTTCCGTTCGTGTTCATCCATCGTCCTGGCTCGGGACTTGGGCTGGAAGATACCTTCATAGCCATGTGTACTGAGATGTGGCTGAAAGTAGTTGTAGAACTGATCGGTCTCCACTTCCTGTGGGCCGGGAGGAAGGAAGTGATTAAAGGTGTGCACACACCTTTGGAGGAGTAACAACAAAGCCAACATTGCCAACTATGCGAACACCCATTACTTCACTATCAACACCTTACCAACACGTTTGTCATTTGTTCACATTTTGCGTTAAGTGTGTATGTCTTTCTCTGACTTTGTTCTGATGTAACCACAAAAGGACCCACTTACCCACCATCCCGGCTATGGAAACACATACCCAAGTAACTAACACCTCATACCTTAGCACCTGATACCTCAGACCCATACCTTGGTACCCCAACCTTGGTACCTGATACCCCAACCTTGGTGTCTGGTACCCCAACCTTGGTACCTGATACCCCAACCTTGGTACTCAATATCCTGGACCTTGGTGGCCAACACCTTGCACCTTGGGTACTCACCTGTAAGGATATCACATCTGCTAGGCTGTCAATGATCTCCTTCAAAATGTGCTCCTTGCGGTAGTCCCAGGAGAGGCTCCAAGTTGGGCAGTAGCCGTAGACCTGTCGTGTGGCATACTTGTCGCAGAGGATGTTGTAGCTCATAACAGAGAACCGCACTGGGAGAGGGGCATACAGACACATAGTGAGAACACACCACACCACACACACACACACACACACACACTACAGTTGACTCACCTCCAACTTGGACACTGTCAGCAGGAGTCAAGTCAATCCATTCTCTGTTAGGTGGTCTAGGACAAACTGTGAGTGGACGCAATGGATAATGCTGGCTACACTGAGGTTACACAGAATACTGAGCACACAGTCACTACAGGCACTCTGCTCATGTACGTGGACATCCATAATATACATACATACATGTGCACGTGTTCAACCCAATAAGTAGATACAAGTATATACATACGTATGTATGTATTGCATAGCGTGCACACACACACACACACACACACACACACACACACACACACATACCTTGAAGGTTGTCTAGTAATAAACTGATGAGACGAGCTGTACCACCGGGCTCGTTCACCATACTGAGGTACTCTGACATAAGGGGATTCCCCGCTATCCCCAGTACATTCAGCTGGAACAGTCTCCCCAGTTCATAGGGCAAAGCTCGCAGTAAATTATTAACCAATAGAAGCTCCCGTAGTTGAATCATGTCTCCTAATTCCACCGGGAGGCTACGAAGCTTGTTGTCGGACAGGTCCAAGTGAATAAGGTTCTTTAGTCGTGATATGTCCGGAGGAAGACGGGACAGATTGTTCTTGCTCAAGTAAAGAGCTGTCAAGTGAGTGAGGTCCCAGAGTTTCAAGCTTATGTTCTTGACTGGCCCATACACTTCCAGCCCATGCCATTCCGCCTCTCTCCCTGAGTCGACCTCCTCGCGACTGAGATACAGCTGGACTCTTCGAGGAGATTCATAATTCTTTTCTGTCTTCGGCATGGCTTGTGTACATATAAATACAATCGCTTTTTATGCAGTGCTCCTGTGAAATTGTTGATAAGATCATCCTAGTACGTTATGACGACCAAAAGGAAGGGATACGTACGAGCTATGGACCGTACACCGGCAGTTGACGTGTCTGCTAGTGCACCAATACCAATTACTGTTAGATTGCTTCACTTCAGAGTTCACAGCTGAGACCACTGATTACAGCTGAAGGGAGACAACAAGAACACATGTAAGACTCCTCCCACTGCACATTGGATAGATCAGTTCCCCTAGGGGGGGGGGTATGGATCAGCTACCCTGGGGTGTGGGGTGGGGTGATTACAAATCAACTACCCTGGGGGGTGGGGTGGGGTGGTTACAAATCAGCAACCCTGGGGGGGCGGGATGGGGTGGAGTGGTTACAAATCAGCTGCCCTGGGGGGTGGGGTGGGGTGGTTACAAATCAACTACCCTGGGGGGTTACAAATCAGCTGCCCTGGGGAGTTACAAATCAGCTGCCCTGGGGTATATGGATCAGCCGCCCTCAGGAGTTAGTAACACCACATTCACTTTTAGTTTCAGTACAATTCTAGGTTGCCTGCCTCTAATGGTGCTCGTTGCTGGTCCGTGAATGGACCTGACCCCATTGAATAATGAACTAAGGAAGGTGCTTGATGTCAGCCATGGAACACGTTCTGCTCTGTCAGTCTCCCAGACCTGGGGGATCAAGGATGTTGAAACTGGAACAGATCCAACCTACACACACTGGTGACCCCGACACTATAATGTCATTTTTATTTCAGAGTCAGTCAACCTTTGCCTTCAACATTGCCGGAGGAAGTAACACTAGGGGAGTGGTAACCATATTACCGGAGGAAGTAACACTAGGGGAGTGGTAACCCTAACCTCCTGGGCTGGGGTGAGCTTCGCCGGGTAACAGTAGTGTATTGATGCGGTCGAAGAAATCGAAATGACCTCACTCCCACATAAGGATTGTAAACATACCAGGCACGTACACGTGTGTTGTAGTGGGGCTACTGTAACCAGGAAGACGTGACGGTGTAACTCAACAACAGTGAACAATGATGGGAAAGCGGCAGAACTCACATTCAGAACAAAATTTAGTTGAATTCAACTAAGGTATATGACACTATTCAACATTTTTGTTAAGTAAAAACTATCGGGAAGTTTTAAGGAGTGAGATAAACAATAAATGAACACTTACCAGAAGATGCGTTACCGAGTTGTTCGACGCCATTTTTGGGACATACGGAGATGATGACGTAATGAACAAATGGCGGCAAGGACTCGGGAGAGCGAGAAAGGTGAATGAAGAGACTTGAGTCGAATGCGACTCGAGAGGACGTTGTTTTGTGATGCATTGTCTAATCGGAGGAAAAAAGATCTCTGTATATGCATACTTTTACGTATTTTCCTCGTCTTGTGTGGTAATTCGTTGCCTTGTGTGAGTATACTTCGAAACGTCTGTAATAGCAGTTCCTTTGTAGACATTAAGACGACTGACATGTATTTTAGTTTGGTTGTGAGCAACATTACGTCTGACTTGTTATATTTTCCGTATCGTGGTGATTCTGTACATGTGCGTATTCCGCGCCTGTACCGCGGTACAGCCCTCTACCCTCACATGGAGTGCGAAGCGTGTATCTGCCCAGATGGAGTTAATACAAACGATTCCCTCTATCTTAAACCCTTCGAGCTGTGTTGGACCTTTGATTCCCTCTCAATAGTGAAAAACCTCGACAGACCTTTCGTGTTAGCCAGTAATGACGTTAGTGCCAACTTCCGGAGATATTTGTTGAATTTCGAACGTTCCTTGATAGGTTTAGCGGACTCGATAGCAGAACCCGTTACCAGTAACTGTTTGTGACGCAGAGACCAACACTGTGTCAGGAATGTGTTCACGGGGATTAGTATGGAAGGGTGCAAGAGAGACATGTATATGAGAATGAGGGTTGAGGCTGTGTGTGTGTGTGTGTGTGTGGTGTGGTGTGTGTGTGTGTGTGTGTGTGTGTGTGTGTGTGTGTGTGTGTGTGTGTGTGTGTGTGTATGTGTGTGCGCGTGTGTGTGTGGGTAATGGGTACGGGCACTGGGTGTGTTGTGTTATTGGTGACCTGTGCTCGTTTACATAGATTATTGTCATTGAAGGAATACTCTTCTGTGCTTTTGACCATGTGCTGAGCGCCTCCAGTCCTTAGTAAAGATTCTGAATGCTTTCAGAAGCGAGTTTATGGGGGAGGGGGGGCAATATTGGCAGGACTTGTTATGTCCGAAATAGTCACACCATGAGATCCAGTTTTGCCATGAATTGAACAATTTTAGGAAAATTAGTATATTGCGTGAGTGTACATGTGTGTGAGAAGGTAGGAATTGGTTGATTAAATTTCAACCAGAAAATGTTTTGGTCCCATTAGCGTACTGACCTCCAGACATTCCATTCTCCTTCTACTCCCACAGCAGTGTGCGGTAATTCTCTGATGTGATGTGCTCAGTCCTTGATGTTCGGATGACCGGTCCCATTCGGTGCTTGAGATGCATGTGTGATTCAATCCTTTTGTTCTTGTTCTTCAGATGTGCCCGAGCAACAAGAACTGTCCCAAGCCATCCCAGCCAGCATCCAGCAGATGAGCCCCAAGTTTGCTTTGTTTCTCCATGACATCCTCGTCAACAACAAGATCGCATTGCCTGATGCCTTGCCCACGAGGAAGGATAGAGGAATGACTCCAGAGGTGTGTGTGTGTGTGTGTGTGTGTGTGTGTGTGTGTGTGTGTGTGTGTGTGTGTGTGTGTGTGTGTGTGTGTGTGTATGCTGTGTTGTGTGTGTGTGTGTGTGTGTGTGTGTGTGTGTGTGTGTGTATGCTGTGTTGTGTGTGTGTGTGTGTGTGTGTGTGTGTGTGTGTGTGCGTGTGTAGTGTATTGTATGTAGTAGTGTGGGTGTTGTATCTGTCCCACATCCATTCTCCTCCCCCCAGGAGGTGTTTGGCTTTTTGGTCAGTTTTAACAAGCATGACGAGTGGATGACCACCAGTATCCCATGGCAACCACCACCAGGGTCGGTATTTATGTTCAATCGCCAAAAAGTGAGTGTACACTACGAATCCAGTTTGCCCACCTTTCACACTATTTTGTTGGGGTCAATGCACACACTGTCTTGTACTAGCTAGTTTAGGATTACGTAGTTCCTCAATATGTGAAGTACACATCCAAGTATGGTGTACACATGGTTTGTGTCTACAAGATCATGTATACGTGTGCTTGAGTGGACATGAATTTGAAAGTGGTGTCAGTTACTTATCCCCGGGTTAGCTACTATCAATTAAAACAGTACATACATAAGTGTATATACAAGCTGGTGCCAGGGCAACTAATCAATTATGCAATTAATGAATCAATTTTCATTTCAAATCTGATTATTGTTTAACAGCAAATCAATTAATGCAAACAATTAATCGATTAATTAATCGGTGGCTATGCACTGATAATCGATTTGAGAATTACAACCAATTCCTGATTTCCGTAAATTCGTGTGGGTATGTGTATGTATATGCATATACACGTATGTATATGTACGTGAATATTATCTTAGCTTGGACGCATGACGTTCTCGTGGTCCACTGCCCGCCGTAAGTATGTGCACAGAAACTGATAATCGGTGGAAGCCACAGTAATGCATACTGTAGATCGATTTTTTACAACGATCTGTACATGTACATGTCCACTGGTCGGCTAGTGTGACATGGTTGCCATGGTTGCTCCCTACGTACGTGACACCCCATATCCTCTGTCAGCTCAACAACTATCGTAAGGACGGCTACAACTGGATGCGGAAGAAAGGGGCTACCAACACAACTCGAATAGATCGTTTGACCCTGAAGGTGTTTGGACACGATGTGAGTGCGCAGTTGATGTTGGACAAAGTGCTGGTGATATTTGCTGTAGGGGAAGTCCCTGGGGCTACATGGACGAAGTGCTGGTGATATTTGCTGTAGGGGAAGTCCCTGGGGCTACATGGACTAAGTGCTGGTGATATTTGCTGTAGGGGAAGTCCCTGGGGCTACATGGACTAAGTGCTGGTGATATTTGCTGTAGGGGAAGTCCCTGGGGCTACATGGACTAAGTGCTGGTGATATTTGCTGTAGGGGAAGTCCCTGGAGCTACATATGGTGTACCTCCTTGTACTGTCTAACTGCTCAGTAAATACTTCTTATCAGAGGTACTCACTATCAGTACTGGTTGATATAGTGTAGTGAGTGGGGTGTGTGTATTAACAGAGATAGGTACTCACTATCAGTACTGGTTGACATAGTGAAGTGAGTGGGGTGTGTGTATTAACAGAGATAGGTACTAACCAGGGTACTAAGCAAGTTACACTGGTGGCTTGTGTGTGTGCAGCCCTCACCAGATCCAAGTGCAGTGGATCACTGTTAATCCACCATGATTCCCCGATACTGATCATGTACAAGTATGAATGAATATCCCAGTTAATTGGCCAAACTCACTAATCCACAAGACTTTTGAACATAAATTGTAGCAGATTAACGAGAATCCACTGTAGGTAGATTCTCCTTGATGTCCCTGCACTGTAGGTAGATTCTCCTTGATGTCCCTGCACTGTAGGTAGATTCTCCTTGATGTCCCTGCACTGTAGGTAGATTCTCCTTGATGTCCCTGCACTGTAGGTAGATTCTCCTTGATGTCCCTGCACTGTAGGTAGATTCTCCTTGATGTCCCTGCACTGTAGGTAGATTCTCCTTGATGTCCCTGCACTGTAGGTAGATTCTCCTTGATGTCCCTGCACTGTGTGTACAGGGGACTACCCTCCAATGTGTGTGTCTCAGTGCCCATCCGTCACTGCCACCTGACCTCTCCCCCAGATCATTCACGCCACATATTGCAAGCACGAGAGAGAAGGGAGATTCAGAAGAAGAACCTACTGGATCAATGAAGTCAGTATAACGTTGGACTAATGTGTGTCACACGGATATGTGGGTTTGTGAGTAGGTGGATGGGTTTGTTTGGGTTTGAGTGTACATGTTTTTGATGGATCTATAGAACATGTTAGTGACTTAGAGTGTGGGTGTGGGTGTGGGTGTGGATGTGGGTGTACATATTTCACTCCACACATGCATGGATTGTCTGTTCTTTGTGTGATTGAGCTCATGTATGTGTGTACCCCTCCACTCTCTGCAGAATAGAAGCATTATCCTGGTTCAGTATTTCTTGGAACAGAAATTCACTCTTCTTCCACCATTATCGGGTGAGCACACACAACACACACAAAACACATGCACACACATTCAGTCACCTTCATACCAATTTGCTCATGTAGATTCTCAGTGGAAGGAGCTCCTCACTAGACCAGTTGACCGTACCACTGAGGTTAGCCTAGTTGAACATCTGTAGGTATAAGTGACTGACCTTACACACACACACACACACACACACACTCACTTAAATGCGCACGTATGCACCCACACGCTCACAAACACACTCACACATACAACACACTCACACATACAACATACTCACGCATACAACACACTCACACGTACAACACACTCACACACACTCACTCACACACGTGTACAACACACTCACACGTACAACACACTCACACATACAACATACTCACACATACAACGCACTTACACGTACAACACACTCACATGTACAACACACACACACTCACTCACACACGTACAACACACTCACACGTACAACACACTCACAGCACAGGGTTGATCTCTACCATCTGTTCCTGCAGGAGAATGTAGGGGATGTGTCGTCACCTCTTGTTGCTCCGGACAAAGACAAGAGAAGTTCTTCAGTGTACGACCCTTCACCTTCATCCAATTCTCTACTATCCATCATCAACCAAAAGAAGAGAAATGTCCCAATAGCCCCCACCCCTCAGTGGAACCTGTCCATCATCGTGCTGAAAGGTGGTAATGCCATGATAGTGGCCTACCCCACCTCCGGATCTGGGCAGATTGTTCCTCTAGGGAGAATTGCTCTCGGGTCCAGCTCCCAGCAAGCCATGAGCCAATCCAGCCTCAAGGACACAGTGATGAAGATGCTGTCCACCGATCAGATCCCACCCTCCGCCAAGCAGCTCCTCCTGCAGTCTCTCCTCACGTTGGCCCCGCATTCAGCTGAAGACAGCTCAACACAGTCACCCTCCTCCTCCCTGCACCTCCCTCTGGCCACCGGTCTCCTCCAACAACTCATGAGGAGTGACGTCACAGGTGGGGGAAGACCTCATCCTCAGTCCTGTGACCTTACGAGTACAAACTGTGAGGTGGGTGATCCTCACTCCTTGTGGAATGGGACCACTTCCGGCAGCCAACCAGCTGGCCTGTCCACAACCATTGGTTCCTCCTTGGATTTCAAGCACATAGCAGACAGTGGATTGGCCAACCTTCCTGAATTACTCCAGTTGATCAAGACCAACCCGATGGTATCAAATATGCAGTTGCTAAGGGAAATGCCCCCTAGTAACCTCACAAGTGACTCATCGAGCAGAGATGACACGCTGGATTATGATGCTCAAGCGTTCTCTCACTTTGCGCGTCGTCTGTCCTGTTCCTCGATGGACCCCCTGAACCCCACAATACATCAGTCTCACAACAAAGGCAAGTACAACAGAAGAGAAGCCAAGCGAACACACCAGCGATCACCAAGCTGCCCTGTATCGCCACTCGCAACCCGGAAGCTCTCCATTCAAAACCCCCCTGTGTTCACCCTCCCCCCTTCACCAGCTCTCAGCTCCCCCGTCTCCTATGACTTGACCTCGCTACCTTGGAGCATAGGCCCTCCACCTCACATCTCGTCAGTGTTGACCAACCCTCCACCGGGTGGGAGGGAAGAACCATCCAGACAGGGGTCCACTGTGGAGCAGTTCACCCTGGACGGGTTCCTGGAGGAGATGGACTGGAGCAACCTGGATATGCCCGGCACCGTCCCAGATCCCAACATCGGGAGTCAACCCCAGCAGAGCACTGGTAGCAGTGAGCCCATGGTGTTGGAGATGGGACCAGGTGCCATGTGCAATGATGTCAATGGTGACACTACAACATGCACCGGAGTCCTGTCTACAGGTCAGACGTCTTCACCTGGAGTCCCGTCTACAGGTCAGACACCTTTGTCTGGACTCCTGTCTACAGGTCAGACGTCTTCACCTGGACCAGTGGCGTCTACTGATATGACAGGTCTGTTTGTACCTGTCATGTCTAGCAGTGAAGGTATGGCTGTACCTGATACGTCTAGTAGCAAAGGCTTGTCTAGACATTGTGAACCTGAAGATGGACATGCGTCTAGACAGGTGTCTGGTGAAGATATTTCTGTGGATGAGATCTTGGATATCCTCGGAGTCACCTCATCAGACCAGAGTTACTTCAGTCCTGAGTTATCATTCCCTCCCAATTCCGAAATTACATGCAGAAACGGAAATGGAAACAAGGTTTGCTGTGTACTGTGTGTACATGTGTGTGCTCTATTGGTTCAGGTTGAGACTGTAGTGGTCACTTCATATTCATTTCCCTTACCTCACCAGAGAAGTAATTCTTATCCTCTTGAAGCGACATGGTCCACAAGTCACTCTGTAGGTGACTTGCCTTGCAACACTGAGGGGAACCCCCCAGTCAAGGATCCAGTTCCCCTATTCTCCCCCCAAGGAAACAACAGTGTTTTTCTGGACACAGCAGAGGTGTACCAAGAAGGGCTATTCCAGCCTGACCTAGGGATGCAATCCGGTCATCAAGTTTCCCCGGGGACTCAATCTGGCAATCAAGTTTCCCCGGGGACACAATCCGACAATCAAGTTTCCCTGGGGATGCAATCCAGCAATCAAGTTTCCCCGGGGACACAAATCACCAATCCCACTTCCCCCAGGAGACATGGTAGTGAAGCAGACTATTTTGACCTCTCAACCCTTCTACAATCAAATGAGGATAGAAGTGTTCCACTGAGTGATTGGATGTCGTCTCCTACAGTGACATCAGCAAATACCTCGTCTCAAGCCGGCCATGGTGGGATAGCCCAATCCACCCATGGTGGAATGACCCCACCCACACACAGTAGAAATACACAACCCACCAATGGTGGAATGACCCCACCCACACACAGTAGAAATACACAACCCACCCATGGTGGAATGACCCCACCCACACACAGTGGAATGAATGTCAACAATGAGACTAAACTGACATGTAAATGTGAGTCACACTACACGCATGCACACACCTGTTGTTAACATGCAAATGTGAGTCACACGTACACACATGCACACACTTGTTGTTAACATGCAAATGTGAGTCACACGTGCACGCATGCACACACCTGTTGTTACATTTGTCATTCACCATGATGCTCTCTCATGTAGCATCCGTTGCTGAATTGAGAACTTCTTTGGTCCGCAAGCTACAGAGCCTGTACAGCGACCCTGCTCTCAAGGAAGATGTGAGTGTTTTCTCCCCCGATCCAGTCCTCCTGTGAGCACTCTACCTTCTTTGTTCAGTTCCTTATGCTCTACCAACTCTGTTCATCTGAAGAAGTCAACTTTGAAACGACTGTTATTCGAATTTGGAGAAAACTGTTTTCGTTACTGATGGAACGTTCAGAGGGCCACCAGGTGATTGGGTTGTGTGTTCAATATATCCACCAGTTGTGTTGGACTAATACATGAGATTGTGCATGTGTGTGTATTGCATGAACACACACACACTCATGGGACACTGGTGGTCATCCACTCGTCATGCTTGTTAAAACTGACCAAAAAGCCAAACACCTCCTAAGGAAGGAGATGGATGTGGGACAGATACAATACCCACACTACTACACACAATACACTACACTCACACACACACACACACACACACTACACTCACTCACACACATGCTCACACACACACACACACACACTACACTCACACACACACACACACACACACACACACTACACTCACACACTCACACACACACTCACAGATCCCTCTTCAACTGCAGGAATATAATCCTCCTCGTCACTCCCAAATGAGGCCCACTCTAATCCACTTGGCTGCTGGGTTAGGAATGACATCATTTCTAGAAGTCCTCAAGAAGCTCTCTGAGTGAGTTCACGCACTAGTACTGTAGTGGTGCATTGACTGCTTACATATCCATTCATGCACTTGATTCTGTGTTTACCTGTCTTTACCTTGTTTGCTCCTGTTTATTCCCGTTTAGAAATGTTTTTCAAATCGAAGAGTTTTTCTCTTTAGAGTTTGACCCCTTATCCACCGACGATGACCACTGCACAGCCTTTGTGAGTCCACTTATCTGTCTACTGCGTGCATTAGTATAGTTTAGTATAGTGAGTCCACCCACCTGTCTACTGCGTGCATTAGTATAGTTTAGTATATTGGGACTCTTATTTCATGTAATTATGCATGTATGTGCATGTAGTTATGTCCGTACCTGCTACAGTAGACGTACACTTTCATCACCTGACTGTGTCTGCCTGTAGTTTTGGGCCTGCTTTAGAGGTCATGTGACCTCCGTGTACTTCCTGCTGCACTGGGTGCCTACACTAGTGACCCTACCAGACAAGTATGGGACACTCCCCCTCGAAGCAGCTACTCAACAAGGACACACCTCCTTGGTAGACCATATACTCTCAATGTAAGTTGAATCACTGGTGTACTGTATGAATATAGTAGGATTGTCCAGTTGTACAGCAGCCCAGTATGGTTGTACAGCAGCCCTGTCTGTTTGTACAGCAGACCCGTCTGTTTGTACAGCAGACCCGTCTGTTTGTACAGCAGCCCAGTCTGGTTGTACAGCAGCCCTGTCTGTTTGTACAGCAGCCCAGTCTAGTTGTACAGCAGCCTCGTCTGTTTGTACAGCAGCCCCGTCTGGTTGTACAGCAGCCCAGTCTGGTTGTACAACAGCCCAGTCTGGTTGTACAGCAGTCCCGTCTGGTTGTACAGCAGCCCCGTCTGGTTGTACAGCAGCCCAGTCTGGTTGTACAGCAGCACTGTCTAGTTGTACAGCAGCCCAGTCTGGTTGTACAGCAGCCCCGTCTGGTTGTACAGCAGCACTGTCTAGTTGTACAGCAGCCCCGTCTGTTTGTACAGCAGCCCAGTCTGTTTGTACAGCAGCCCAGTCTGTTTGTACAGCAGCCCAGTCTAGTTGTACAGCAGCCCCGTCTAGTTGTACAGCAGCCTCGTCTGTTTGTACAGCAGCCCAGTCTAGTTGTACAACAGGCCTGTCCAGCTGTACAAGATTCCTGGTGGTTAAACAGGTCGGTCCGGGTGTATAGTGACTGGGGCAATGTGAGTCAACACGGCCACAGACACACACTAGTGGACGTAGTGTCTCTACAATCTCTGTTCATTGGTGTGAATCTCCACATCTCCTCTCAGTGGTGAGCCGTCCTCCAGTCGCCATCATCCGACACCACTCATAGAAGTGACATCATCTGAGGGCACCAAACACCTCCCCCCCTTCACAGATGTCACCCCACCCGGTAGCATCACCATGCCTCCGCCGTCCCTCCCTGTGGAGGGCACCTCGTCCAGACTCTCCTCCTCCAACCTGCTGGAGGACGCCTTCCTCAGGGCCAGCAGTGCAAGTCGCCATAGAGACAGTGGGATACACTTTGACCTGTCTCAAGGCCTCCTCTCCCTCACACCCAGCCCTCCGTCAAGAAAATCCACCTCTCCACTAAGTCCAAGGTTCTTGAGATGGTGTTAGACTGTGTGCATATGGGTGTGTAGCTGAGTGTACCTGCTGGCTGGATCTAACTGTGTGTGCATATGGGTGTGTAGCTGAGCGTACCTGCTGGCTGGATCTAGTGCTGGTGTCCATTCCGTTTCCACCTACAGTTACCAATTTATACCGGGATACTCCAACCCGATATCTCCTGCGGAGTCCTCCTCCTCGTCCCACACCAACTCCACCTTGTCTCTGCAGGAGACGCAGCACTTCCTGGAATCAGTTGACTCCCCCTCCGTCATTGAACTCTGTGAGCTTTTGAGTGAATCAAGAAATGTACAAGAAAACGATTTTGCCAGCATGGATCTCTCTGGTATGTGTGTTTGTGTGTTCGTGTGTGTGTGTGTGTGTGTGTGTTCGTGTGTGTGTGTGTGTGTGTGTGTGTGTGTGTGTGTGTGTGTGTGTGTGTGTGTGTGTGTACACCAGTACATTAAACCAGTTGTGTCCTAAAGTCACTTAGTGATTTGGAAGCCATTTCAACACTCTGGTGCAACCATGACTAATGATTGCGGGATAGAAGTTCATGTTCTATTGAGTGTGTACCCATCTCCCCCACCAGACCATGAGCACCTGGAGCTCATCAGAGCTGCAAGGACCATACAGAGTGCTTTCAGGAAATTCTCAGTTAGTTACTGATACTGTTTGTTGAATTTGGTTTTTGTTGTTGTTTGTTTGTTGTGATGCTGTTTTTGTTGTTTGTTTGTTGAACTTGTGTTTTTGTTGTTGTTTGTTTGTTGTGATGCTGTTTTTGTTGTTTGTTTGTTGTGATGCTGTTTTTGTTTGTTTGTTGTGATGCTGTTTTTGTTGTTGTTTGTTTGTTGAATTTGTTTTTGTTGTTGTTTGTTTGTTGTGACGCTGTTTTCTTTGTTACCTCAACTGTTACTTTTCATTTTGCTCAGAGAGAGAAAGCTAAAGAGAAGAGAGCAGCTTTGACCATCGAATCTTACTACAAACGCTATAGAGAGGTGAGTGTGGAGTGGATGAGTGCTTTGTGTGAGTGTGGAGTGGATGAGTGCTTTGTGTGAGTGTGGAGTGAATGAGTGCTTTGTGTGAGTGTGAAGTGGATGAGTGCTTTGTGTGAGTGTGGAGTGGGTGAGTGCTTTGTGAGTGTGGAGTGGGTGAGTGCTTTGTGTGAGTGTGGAGTGAGTGGATGTATTGAGTGTTGAGTATGGTGGTTCTGTTTCCCAATCTCATCATTGGTTTCCATTTCAGATGAAGCGGCAGAATCATGCTGCTCGTGTGATACAGCAACATTACAGACTGTACAAGCGATCTCTACTGCAAGACAAGAGACATGAAGTGGAGCGTGCTACGAGGGTGATGGAGGAACTCTGCAGGTGAGTTGTGTGTGTGCATGTACCTGTGTGGGAATGTGCGCGTGTGGGTGTGTAGGTGTGTATGCATGTATATACATATACCTGTGTGTGTGCTTATGTGAATTGTTAATTTGTGACAACAGATTACGTGAAAATGAAGCAGCTAGGAAGATCCAGAGATTCATACGGCAATACAAGACCAGGTGAGTCCGAGGTGTACCTGGTGACCTGATGGCCATGATCTACGCTATCTCCCTCTCTCTCTCTCTCTCTCCCAACTGTGCACTCTGCCACACTTGTAGACACCATCGCCTCTCAACAAAGTGATTCAACAAAATTGTCATGATTTAGTATATAGACTACCCTGTATCACTGTGTATAGTATGGGATTTATGGACCAGAATGTCATTGGGGCGCGCCCGAACGAGCCCCACTCTGCAGTCGTCCAGTCTATGGTACGGTACACTGCGTTCTCTGAGAGCGTTGACGGCGTCATTGCATAATCAAAGACCACGTGGTCTTTAAATGGCCGACAATCTGTTCTTTAAATTTGAATCGTCATTTTAAAAAGTTCGTTTTAATGGGAAAAGATAAGCATAAACGTCACAAGCCGTTAGCTGAGGATGTTTCCCAGCCGTACGTTGTCTCTCGACCCTCAAAAAGAAGAAAGGAAAGAGAAAGCAAGCGGAAGGATGCTGATGACGAGGTATTTTCGTCTGGATATGTGTTGATTTGGAGTCAATGCAGTAAATGTACTGTATATATTACTCTACAAGTGTGTACTATACGACAAGTAGCATGATGTGATGGGAGGGGGGGCTCTCGTGAAGCTACTAGCCCAGTAGGCTACTACTGTAGGTTCCAAGTAAAGGGACTGCACAAAGACTGTTCACAAAGAACTGTTTTACGCTAGAAGCTACCGGAATGCACCTGTGTCTGTTGTGCTATGTGTTGGTGTAAACGTGACCTACCTGTAATGTTGGATGAGGGATATGGGTACCTGGTAGCGGCAGTCAGGTGGATATGGGTACCTAGTAGCGACAGTCAGGGGATATGGGTACCTGGTAGCGACAGTCAGGGGATATGGGTACCTGGTAGCAACAGTCAGGGGATATGGGTACCTGGTAGTGACAGTCAGGTGGATATGGGTACCTGGTAGCGACAGTCAGGTGGATATGGGTACCTGGTAGTGACAGTCAGGTGGATATGGGTACCTGGTAGTGACAGTCAGGGGATATGGGTACCTGGTAGTGACAGTCAGGTGGATATGGGTACCTGGTAGTGACAGTCAGGGGATATGGGTACCTGGTAGTGACAGTCAGGTGGAAATGGGTACCTGGTAGCGACAGTGAGGTGGATATGGGTACCTGGTAGCAACAGTCAGGGGATATGGGTACCTGGTAGCGACAGTCAGGGGATATGGGTACCTGGTAGTGACAGTCAGGTGGATATGGGTACCTGGTAGTGACAGTCAGGTGGATATGGGTACCTGGTAGCGACAGTCAGGGGATATGGGTACCTGGTAGCGACAGTGAGGGGATATGGGTACCTGGTAGCGACAGTCAGGGGATATGGGTACCTGGTAGTGACAGTCAGGGGATATGTCTGTATACACGTGTAGTTCATTGGTGCTAAGCTGACACAGAAGATATTGGAACAGGCTAAACAGCAACAGGACGATTTGCAGGAAGAAATGGTTTTCCAGCCAATCAAGAAGAAAATCAAGTGTGTGTGTGTGTGTGTGTGTGTGTGTGTGTGTGTGTGTGTGTGTGTGTGTGTATGTGTGTGTGCGTGTGTGTGTGTGCATGTGTGTGTGTGTGTGTGCGTGCGTGTGTGTGGTTTTAATTCCCGGTGGTTTCCTCTCTCAAGGAAATCCACTGTCCCTCGTCTTCACATCCAACAAAGAGACACTCTGGTTTCTAGTGGAGAAGAAGAAGAAAGTGAAGAAGTGAGTTAAAGATATTTCTATCAACACGATTAATTAGTATTCATCACAGAAATAATCTATCGTTGTTGCCACAACCCAAGTTCAGTGTTTATATTTGGTAATCCCATTTCCACTGGGGAAGTTTGTAGCCCGGTAGGCTACTATTGTACACACCTAAACAACAGTGTATGATGCAGACAAACTTGCTTAGAGAGTGCCTTGAAGGGCACACCAAATCTGCACAACTTATCAGAGGTAGTTGCCATCAGTATTGATTGACAGTGTGTACAGGAGCAGGACTGAGTGAGGTGTATATACTAACAGAGGTGCATATGTACTAACCAGGGTACTTGAACTAGGGTTATCAGAGATGGCTGCCATTGTGTAGGATACGATGGACAGTGACTGTGAGCCAGTTGAAGTTGATGAAGAAGACGAGAAGGCTATGGAGGTGTTTATGAACCGTGACCCTCCAGTTCGGCAGACACTTGCTGACATCGTCATGGAGAGAATCAAGGAGAAGAAGACAGAATTGTCGGCTGTCATGTCAGGTCAGGACGTGGTGTGCCTGTACTCATTACTGAGCATTCCAGTTCTTGATGCATGAGAATAGGCCTATCAAGTTGCATCTATTGTCAGCGATTGCCTAATAACTCTCACAATATGTTTTCTGGTGTTTGAGAACATGTCTATCACATGACCATTGTTTGACTGGTACATGACTGACACATGACTGGCACATGACTGGCACATGACTGGCAGTAAGATTGTGTTTTATTCTATCAGAAAGTGGCATTTCCTCGAAACCAAAGCTGGATGACAGAGTAGTGTCTGTCTTTAAGAGGTGAGGTCACACACACATATACACACACGCATACACACACGCAACACACACACACACACACACACACACACACACACACGTACACACACACACACACACACATGCACACACACACACACTTCTAACTTGCATTAGTCTTAATTAAATCTTTGTGTAGTGTTGGAAAGATTTTAGTCAAATACAGATCTGGTAAATTACCTAAAGCTTTCAAAGTAATTCCTTCCCTCTCAAACTGGGAAGAGGTTAGTACATTTGGGGGATTGCCATGGCAATATACATATGCAGGATTCCATTTTGATTCTGATTTCAGATTCTGTATCTCACGGAACCAGACCATTGGTCAGCTGGTGCCATGTACCAGGCTACCAGACTGTTTGCTTCTAACATGAAAGCCGACAAGGCTCAGAGGTTCTACAATCTTGTGCTCCTCCCGAGATTCAGGGACGATATCGCTGAGTACAAGAGGCTGAACTACCACCTTTACATGGCAATGAAGAAAGCTCTCTACAAACCAGCAGCATTCTTCAAGGGGATAATCTTGCCCCTTTGTGAGGTGGGTGTTGCTATGGTTACACAATATCTGCCAATATTGGCCATTCGGTCTTGCTCTGTTACTACGAGGTCATCGCTCTTGTTTGTCGTGTAGTCGAGGACGTGCACACTACGTGAGGCTGTTATCCTGAGCAGCGTCATGGCAAAGACCAGTGTCCCCATGCTACACTCCAGTGCCGCTCTCCTCAAAGTGGCGGAGATGGACTACTCTGGAGCAAGCAGTATCTTCATCAGAACACTTCTGGACAAGAAGTACGCCCTGCCTTATCGAGTGATCGACTCTTTGGTGCATCATTTCTTGAGGTGTGTTGCTCGGTAACATGGTTTGACTGTATTGCATGGGACAATGATTTTATATTATTTTGTACTATTCATATGTGTAGGTTTATGTATGAGCAGCGCAGACTCCCAGTATTGTGGCATCAGAGTTTATTGACATTTGTACAACGTTACAAGGAAGACATGTCAGTGGAACAGAGGGAGGCCATTCTGGACTTGGTCAAGAAACAATGTCACCATCAGGTGGGTGGGTCCCGAGGGATGCTGAGATGTGTAGTTAGTAGTGTGTGGGTGTAGTGGGGGTTGTGTGTGTGTGTGTGGGTGTGTGGGTGTGGGTGTGGGTGTGTGCATGTGCAAGCGTGTGTGTGTGTGGTGTGTATGTGGGTGTGGGTGTGGGTGTGTGCATGTGCTGTGTGTGTGTGTGTGGGTGGGTGGGTGTGTATGTGTGGGTGTGGGTTGTGTGTGTAAATGTGTATGGGGGTGCATGTGGGTGTGTGTGTGGGTGTGGGGGTGCATGTACCTGAATGTACATTCAAATTTCTTTCTTCCTATTTAATAATACTCATGTTTCCTCTCAAAGATTTCTCTTGAAATACAAAGAGAGATTTCATCTTCCAAGAGTCGCGAGAGGGCAGTTGACCACGAAGGGGAGCAGCAGCACATGACTTAAAAGACATTCCTTGTTCATACAAAATTGTTACCTTGGTAACTGATGTTTTATTGTTTAGTAATGTTCTGTGCGTGCAGCAATCGAAATTTGTTTATTTGTAGGAATTGTGCTGTTGTGAGATTGTTCAGTGGTCAAACAATAGCGGTGGGATTCGTAATATGCATATTTGGGGGGAAATGGTTTAGTGAATAAGAGCTATTTCCATGCATTATAGTTGGAAGTGTCCCGAACTTATTTTGCCCTCCTTGTCCCCGCCCCCCAAGGACATGTTCACCATCAGCTGGATGCATGATAGTCACATGATGATCACATGGTGTATTTCTAGAGCATAGTAAGGATATGCATGATAATATTGACTTGCAATAATTATAAAGTGTCACCACTACTACCAAATGGTCTTCATTTCTATGCGCTTGCAATTATTACATTACATTGTATTGAACTTGTGCAATTAATTGTGTACATATATATGAGGTTCAAATTTATACACAGCTCCCTAAGCCATATTCATCCATTAATCTTTTGATTACATGTAATATCATGGATTAAAGCACTTGGTGGATATGAAAAATGAAAAAATAAGAAAAAAATTGCAACTCAAACCCAAGTTGCCTGATACACCACGGTACTCCTTTGTTTGTTTTCATGGTAACCCGCTATGCCAACTGTTGAGTTGGATCGGGGCTGGCTATCACTGGAGTGGTCGTTGTCCAAATCACTCGTTGTCATCCTACGACTGGACCACGATGAAGGGATTTTAGAGGATGTCTTAGAGTTCTCTTGCGATTTTTCTCTCTTGTCGGTGTTGTTCGCATCAACATAGGTGTTTCTGGATTTCACAGGGGTTTGTCTCCAAATTTTATTATTCTTAAAAAACCTTTGAAGCTTCGAAGAAGATGGCGGGCTCTTCCTAGCTTTTGTATGGTCATCCAAATTTGAAGTTTTTCCGTTTTTCCGAGATACAACAGAGCATTGTATTCCAGAGTGGTTGACATGGTTACTGGTGAAGGGATTCCCCACCGAGTTCGATAATTGTGAATTTGTTCCAATGGATTGACTACATCCATCATTTCGCATCCCATCGCTGCTGGCACCGTGGAGGTCCGAAGAGCTTGAGGTCATACTGTGGACCTCCACTATGTGGTCCACTTTGTGGTCCTCCCGGAGCTCCTCCCCCGGGTCAGGTGTGGACGGACAACTAGACAAATCCTCAAACGCTATGGTAACAGACTGAGTGGATGTATTCTTGGTGTCCACTCGACGTATAGGCAAGCTGGTGGATGGGCTGGGTGTTGAGTAGCTGTCATCTGCTCTGACCTGGGCGGATGGATTGTATCCCTTCGGCTGTACCTCCGTCAACTTGTGCTGAGGTGGGATGGGGCTGTCTGACTCACAACCAGAGACACTACCACCTTGTTGTTCATGTTGTTGTTCATGTTGTTGTTTATGTTGTTGTTTATGATGTTGTTCATGTTGTTGTTGTTTATGTTGTTGTTCATGTTGTTGTTTATGATGTTGTTCATGATGTTGTTGTTTATGTTGTTGTTCATGATGTTGTTGTTTATGTTGTTGCTCATATTGCTGTTTATGTTGCTGCTGATGTTGTTGTTGTTTATGTTGTTGTTGTGCTGGTAGATGTCCGGTACCCCTTATCTCACCTCTGGTCTTGGTTGGTGAGTGGCCTCTGATGTACTCACTGCTCCGCTCTAATGAATGGTCACTAAGATTGTCAATATTTCCCGCAGGAGAGGAGCGGTCCATATCATGCTCGCTACTCCCCACATCCATGCTGTCAATGGACACTGGTCTGCTCACACGACGACTTCCCACAAAAGATATGGACACTTCTGATAACTGGCTTGGTTTGCGATGCCAATGTTGGCCGAATCCCTTCAGGTGAACACGATCTAACGTGTTGGGTGTGCTGCTGGGAGAAGCAAGCAATCGCTGCCTTCCATTAGCGGCGTTCTCCAACACCAGTCTCTCATAGTACTCCTAAAGACATAAGAAACAGTATAGGTTGTACGGCACAACTCGATAAAGAAGACAGGATGTCTGGTACAGGAAGTACATAACAGGAAATACAATGCAGGAAGTATGAAACCGGAATACAGACTGGAGGTGAAATACAGGAAGTATACACTGGAAACACAATGCAGGCAGTAGATGGTACCTGAGCATGTTCAAATTTTTCTTCGAATGCTTTTGCTTTCATCGGACCACCAGCTCTGAGACTGAATGCTTGTATGGCCACTTTGAAATCATTGAGGTACACTAGATGTAAGGCTGCATGAATAGGAAAGGACAGTTGTAAGGCTGTGGTGTGTGTGTGTGTGTGTGTGTGTGTGTGTGTGTGTGTGAGAGAGAGAGAGAGAGAGAGAGAGAGAGAGAGAGAGAGAGAGAGATCCACAAGGATAGAACTAACCATTTTCTTTATGCTTCAACACGATACGATCTATTCTGTGAGGCTAAAATGGAAAAGTTAAGAATCATATTAAAACACACATGTACACACACACACACACACACACACACACACACACACACACACACACACACACACACACATGCAAACACACACAACGCAAACACACACACACACACACACACACACACACACACACACACACACACACACACACACACACATACTGGTTTAATAACATCCAGCTTGTGCTCAGAGTTCTTCTTAAACTCTTTGGCAATGAGCAGCAAATCTGTGAAAATGAATACAGAACAAGATCTCTCTTTCCCATCACTGTCCTTGCACTTCATGGTGTCGTGGTGGAGCAACATGCGGGAATAACGCAGATCTGTCCCCGGCATAGGGGCTAGCAGGTCCAGACCAGTGAAGGGATGAAGTACCTGAGGAGTAAAGCAAACAGTAAAATCAAATGGGAATTGAACTCAAAGTGGAAACAAGGACAGAGTGGAGTTATGCAAATGTATACCAATAGATTCATTGTCATCACTACAAGTGGGCATCATTTGGGATCTTACCTTCTCCATGTCGCCCTGTCCAGTGACTGCAGAGTAGCTGTCCAATTTGTTCATTATGTTCTTCACAGTGTCCACCTCCAGCTGGCTCTGGAGGGCTTTGTTCACAGTTGTCACAAACTCTTGAACCCTTAGTAACTATAGCAACAGAAAGGAAGGCAGTTGAGTTGCTACATACACTATTATTAAAATGGTCTTGACTAACTATGGCTTCCATCCTTTCCTTTAGCTGCTGGTCGTCGATGGCTTTTACGATCTGTTTCAGCAGAAGAGGATACTTGGTAAGACGCTGCATTGGTTTAGCAAGGTAGTCGGTGAGCTTCAGTCTGTGACATTCCGATCTTGCTTCGCACCACTGTAGCACAGGGAGAGGGTTGGGACTGAGGTTCAGGTTCTAATTACCCAATTGGAAATTGGAATCAAACTGTGACCTGAACAATGTACACACCTCGAGGTAAGCTTTGAAGGACTGATTGTGAATAGCCTTGTTCAGTTCACTCAAATTTTCTGATTCAAATATGCAATGTTGTTCGTAAATCTCAAACTGAGTGGAAAACTGGAGTTGGGATGAAAATGAAAATGGAAGTGAAGTCTCTGCACAGACCAATACTAACTAGTAAAATTTTGTATACCTCAGGAAATCTCTTAATCAACCCCTCAACATCAAATGGCTGCTTGTGAAGGGACGGCATCTGCCAACAGGGCAGGAGAACGTTGTCCCAGAAGGACTTGTGGGCCTCCAGGATATCTTTCATGTACCCAAAGATGTTCTTGTAGTTAACCTAAGAAGGAAATCAAGTAGGTTCACCCTAGGCAGATGGAGGCTTAATGTCATCGCTCCCACCTCGGTCAATACGTCCACAAGCATGATATATTCCAGAGCTTTCATGAACAACTACAAGAAAACAGGAAGTGAGAGTTATTTCCTGTCAAGTGACTTGACTGACCTCTGACTCACATCAACAACAACCTGCAGCTGTTGTATGTGAGAGTGTTCTGTCTGTACCAACTCCCATATGTACTGCTGGAGGTCTTCGGCATGATCGCCTCCTTCACACAACTCCTTCACGATGTCTTCTTCCATCACATCTCTCCAACTCTTGGGCTGTGAGGACATACAGGAGTGATTACATCATCGCATCGGTCACCACGACAACATCATTAAACTACATCAGCTATCAAGGCTACCATCACTACAACCCTAAAGCCGTAATGGATGTAATAAGTCTGTGGCGAGGCCACTTTGATGTTGCCATCCAAAGAACATGCCAGACAATACCAACAAGGTGGCATGCGTGGTGAGCGGTAACTTGATACAGATCCTGTGTCCTCTGAGGTGGTCCTCACCTGCAGCTGTCCCCAACCTCTGAGGTGGTCCTCACCTACAGCTGTCCCCAACCTCTGAGGTGGTCCTCACCTGCAGCTGTCCCCAACCTCTGAGGTGGTCCTCACCTGCAACTGTCCCCAACCTCTGAGGTGGTTCTCACCTGCAGCTGTCCCCACCTCTGCTGGTGGAGACCATTAGGTGCACCGCAGTTGACAGGACTACAAATGTGTGTTTATCAACAAACTCATTACATCAGGTACACTAATAGCAATCCTAGATCACTAGATGGGGTACACTAACAGCCATCAGTATATGGGGTACACTAACAGCCATCAGTAGATGGGGTACACTAACAGCCATCACTAGATTGGGTACACTAACAGCCATCAGTATATGGGGTACACTAACAGCCATCAGTAGATGGGGTACACTAACAGCCATCAGTAGATGGGGTACACTAACAGCCATCAGTA
>OZ026557.1:145000-147500 GCA_964020155.1 Chondrilla cf. caribensis | reverse complement strand
AGCGGAGCACACACCATCACCAACTGGACCTTCCTCCATCAGCGGAGCACACACCATCACCAACTGGACCTTCCTCCATCAGCGGAGCACACACCATCACCAACTGGACCTTCCTCCATCAGCGGAGCACACACCATCACCAACTGGACCTTCCTCCATCAGCGGAGCACACTCACTCATTATGCATGAACCAGTGAGGTGACCTCTGCAGGTTGGTCCATTCTTAAAGAGAGGGGGTACTTGGTTTGTTTAGACAATCAGGAATTCAAATGAACTACTCCTACACTTACACCAGAAAGTGTAGATTACCATGGAGAGACACACCCATTTTATACCAAGAGACACACCCATTTCATACTAGAAACACACTCCACACAGACCTGTATCTACCCTCCCACTAAAGATTACGTGATGAGTTAAGACGAGTTGTTGATTGCTCACATACTGATGATCAACTTGTCAATATACTTTCCACAACATTCCCCCCACTGCAACACGTAGGTACATGTGAACGTTAACCATGCTGCAATTACACGGAATACTCATTACCAAGGAATTCCACAACAAACCAGTACTTAATCACCAATGCATTCAGTAGGAAACTCATAACGGCTGAATGCACAGCATAATGTGGCTAGTTGAAGAGTAGAGCAAATCTGTGATCGCAACTGTAAAAGTAATTGTCAAAGGTACTTGCTATCGTTGCTGGTTAGCATGGTTTACAGGCGATAGGGACTGAGTGAGATATATGTGCTAACCAAGGATAGTGCTACGCTAGTTACAATGAGTTGGGGGTGGCTTTGGTTAGCCCACACCAGTGGTAAGGCCCAATTTCTGGTGTGCATATTATGTTCGCAAAATATATGCATATATAGTAATATGCATCAGATGAATTTTGGCCCAGAAGCAAAAAGCGACGTTCCCTTCAAGTCAGTTGTCTTCTTACTGACAAAGTCCTTGTAGAAGGTTTTGACTGGGGTCAGACACTGTTAAGAAATGCTTTAGGAATATTCTTTGTGGATTTAACAGGAGAAGGGCAAAGAGTCTTAAGGTGTACATGCTCTCAAGACTCCTGGTAGACTCCATCTGAACTAGCAAAACTGTGATTATAAAGACAATGTTGACTACTGGCTGTACAAGCAGGAGAGTGTGGGAGGGTGCTTCCAACCTACTGTGGAATGTGCTTGGTTGTAGTTGGGGACTTACTGACCTATTGTGGATGTGAGGGATGCTAGTACACTACAAAAACATGACATTGAAACTACAGTACTTACAATGAACCACAGACACCAGATGTTTGCTGGCAATGTAAGAATTTAACCCCACAACTAAGTGACTATGTGCCATTCAGACCAGAATGCTAAGGACTTTCTAGTACTGTGTGTGTTGGCCGTGTTCATATGACATGTTCATGAACACTTGTATCAGATACCAGTCTCTGTTCACACACACACACACACACACACACACACACACACACACACACACACACATACCAGCATACTCTCTCTTGTACACGTACACACACACACACGCGCGTACACACACATGCACACGCACCACACACACACAAACACACACACACACGCACACGCACACGCACCACACACACACATACACACAAACACACACACACACACACACACACACACACACACACACACACACACACTATCCTGACACTCACAGTTGACAGCACACTGTCACTGATCCTTCTCATAATAGACTCTGCAGACAGTGAACTGGACATGGTTAATCTACTTCTGCTTGTAAACAGTGGCACAGGTCAGAGAGGATGGACTCCGCTCAGGTGTGAAAGGCTAGTTAGGGTGGGCTCTTCCTGAACCTGCAAATACAACTATTGCTTTCCCTTCTACAACTAGCGAGCTGTGGATAATGTAGTGGTGCTCAGCACTTTATAAATACCACTAGGCCTTGGAGCAATGAATATAATTAATAGCACCAATGAATACTATTTCATAGGCTATGAATATGATTTGCAAAATGAAGGGGCTTGAAGGCTATGAATATAATAATCCTACCCCTAAGCAAACAGTTGACCAAGGAATGCTTTGATACGGGCTCTAATCACAACAAAATGTAGACAACAACAACCCACTACAGCGAAATAAATTCAAATGAATGGCTGTTTTCCCCCAGCACCCTAACAGGTGTTTCCAATTACTACACATCTCTGTGTAAGCTGACAACATCATCCAGGGCATTATCTCATAGGCACTCCTTACAATTACATGACAGCAACCACAGTTATTTCATACTAACAGCTAGTTATATCCTCCCATCACCTCAGTGGCACTCAACAGTATTTCCCTGTCTGGACAGAAGCAGATACTCAAGGACTAGCCACACACAAACACCTGGATTGCTACTAACTACATGAAAAAACTTTCACAAAGGAATAAACACACTACAATGCTGTGATTAATTAGCCTCAATGGAAGTTGAATCTAACCTGTTCTCCTATTACCGCTACTACATC
>OZ026557.1:137500-140000 GCA_964020155.1 Chondrilla cf. caribensis | reverse complement strand
ATACCCCAACACTGGTCAATCGCTTACCAGGTCGATCAAATCGCTCAAGTTCTTCTCGATATTCTGTGGAGGCAATCTCCGCATCAAGTCCAAGGCACAGTCCAATTGCTGGTCGCTCTAAAGATAGAGAACAACGCCATTAAATTCCACATTTGATCAACACATAATGTCTCTACAAGAGTACAAGTTTTAGAGGTAGAATTAAAAGAATAGACAGAGATTGTGACCAGGAAGAACTCGCCATTTTCTCCTTTCTCTATCTCCTCGGCCCACCAATCGATCACGTGACCTCGTTCACATGGCCAAATATGGTAATCGACGTAGCCCTCCGCACGGCCGTACGTCACAGCGCTTCACCGACAACATTCGAGCTACACCCGGTGTTGGAGGTGGTTGAGGGGAAATTACTGACAGCAATAATGTACACGGAATGACAGTGACTTCTACTTTTTAATCATCAAAATATATCATGACCAGTCATTGATAAATTAAACTAATATTTATGAATGCTTCTGAATAAATGTACAAATTAATAAACCTATCAACCAAGCCATGGAGCATCTGAGGGGCTAGACCTCTTCTTGGCCAGACATAAGTAGAGGGTTGACATACTCAAATCCTTCAAACTCAGTTTGATCAATATTTCTGATAACATCTCTGAAAGCGAAAGTGAAAGTTTTGATATCAATGCATCAAACAACAAATCCACCCTCCAACAAACCACATACGTACACACATACACAGACACACAGACACTGCACACACACACACACACACACACACACACACACACACACACACACACTCACACACACACACACACACACACACACACACACACACAGACACTTACGGATCATCAGGAGTGAAATCTACTGGTTCTTGGGTAAACTGAGGGTCGAAGTTTGTTGGATCCATTTCCGAGTCAATCCTCGGCTTGTAAGGAGGTGGAACCTGTCTCTGTTCAAGCTATGGACAATATAGAGTGGCATGATGTACAATGACGGATGATGAATAAATTAAAACAGTGCACATTCCCATACCAGTTCCCAATCTATAGTCCTGTAGAAGGCATGAGTTTGGATATCCTGGAATCCAGTTTGGGGATGACACCCAAGTCTCTCATCAGGGTTCTATGACAGAGCAATGCAATAATACAAAGGTTACACAGAATAGCCCAGTAGAATAAGCTTGGGTTAGGAACGTGTATGCGTATGTACGTACGTATGTACAGTAGGCACACACACACCACATCCATGCACATATACACAGACACACATGTACACACCGTACATACACATGTGCACACGCACACACGTACACACACGCACACACGCACACACACACACACACACACACACACACACACACACACACACACACACATACACACACACAAGAAAGCATTATGTGAGGAAATGCCTGCATACATACATACCTTATTGAGAAAACCTTTCAACATCTGAGCTGCTTTGACTGACAAGGAGCGGGGGATCCTGATGGTCTTCTCCAAAATGACTTGGAAGAGGTAGTCCTCAGTGCTCTGGTCTGGCATGTCATGACTGCCTCCGATGTCAAACGGAGACCTCCCAGCCAGCATCTCAAAGGACAGCACACCCAGTGCCCACCAGTCCACAGAGAACCCTATCACACATCAAGTAAGGCAATAGCTGGACACACAGGTACAGCCTCAAGAATACAACAGTGTACACACGCACACACATACACACACATCATATCATTATTATACTGGTAAAAAACTCCACTTAGCCATAAGGCTACTTTACAGGGAACACACACACACAAACACACACACACACACACACACACACACACACACACACACACACACACACACACACACACACCATATTCATGTCCTCTGAGAATCTCTGGTGCTATGTAGTTTGGAGTACCACAGAAGGTAGACGTGGTGTCTCCCGGACGCATCCCCTCCTTACACATCCCATAATCAGTCAACTTGATGTGACCCTCTCCGTCGAGGAGCACATTATCCAGCTTCAGATCACGATAGATGACTCCTGTACAGCAACAAAACACACAACACATGAAAGAATAACAAACACCCGAGATACGGTCAACCCTCGGCATACTTGCACGTACACTGGTGCACTGACCTTTATTGTGCAGGTAGTTGAGTGCTAGGGATATCTCAGCAGAATAGAACCTGGCGTGCTCCTCTGGGAGTCTCCTGTGACGCTGCATGTGGTACATGAGATCACCTCCATTCACACACTCGATCACGAAGAATAACCTAAAATGGATGAATCCATTACAGTTGACATTCCAGTTCTCATACCAGGAACTTGAAAGCTATACAAAGGGATTCCACTAGCAGCACATATGCACATACACCACACAACTCATTAATTCCACACACACACACACACGTACGTACACACACACACACACACACACACACACACACACACACACACATTGCACACAACCAATTCCACCCACCCACACAGACTCACCT
>OZ026557.1:130000-132500 GCA_964020155.1 Chondrilla cf. caribensis | reverse complement strand
TGTTCGTGTGCCTCTGTTCTCTCTTGGTCTGCACGTAAATAAATCATGAATGGGAATATTCAGGTGCCGATAGAATTTATAATGGGATAAACCACACACACACACACACACACACACACACACACACACACACACACACACACACACACACACACACACACACACCTTTCTTGGACATAAACTCCTTCAATTTCCTGTCATGTTCAATGACCCTGATCAGTTCTTTTATCTCTGCATTGTATTGCTTTAGTTCCTTGTCCATTTTCTCTTTCAGTGCCACCATCTTTGTTTGAGCGTCGTCCCTGGCATGAATCAACAACTCGGGGGTCACATACTGTAACAAACCACTCGGCTCCACAGCTGTACAAACCTTGCATCATAAGCCTGTGTGGACATCTCAATCACCTCCCCCATCTGTCTCTTACACTCGTTCAGTTCCTAAAGATACAAACAGACACACTCCACTGAATCACAGACAGGTACCTACCTGCGTATGTGTTCATTGTATGTACGTATGTTAGAAACCCTACAATCTACCTTGGCATATGCACAACATACGTACATAATATATATGTACGTATGTACGTATGTATGTACATACGAATGCATACAGTACACACAGGTATAAAATTAGTATGTACATTCATATAACTTCCGTATGTACATATGTATATAATTACTAGTATGTACATACACACATACGCATGTACGTACGTATGTCAAACTTACCAAAATACATAAGTACATATAGTACACACAATACACACAGTACACACAGTATACACAGTACATAGTACACACAGTATACACAATACACACAGTACACACAGTATACACAATATACACAATACACACAGTACACACAGTACATAACCAAACATCTACACAGTCCTCCTGACCTTCTGGTGCCTCTTGTATTTGGTATCAAAGACTTGTCTTTCTTGTCGAAGATGATCAATTTGAGATCTCAGCTTAGCATTGGCTGCCAAACCTGAATTAAATCTTTTCAGTGCCTACACCACAGAGAGAGGGAGAGCCATCATATCCGTACACTTGAGCAAACTCGTGCTCTTGGGAACCATTAGCCAATGGTATGCTGGGTAACTCACATTGTCCAGCCGATTCTCCAGAACTCTTATCTTCTTCTGTGTACTGATGTGCTGTTGCTGGCTCATGTGGACACTATATACAAGTGGGAACAATGTACATAGTTGTGTGCATACACTGGAATTACATATGATGTTAAGCACAGAATATGAACATCTATGTACATATGTACTATATTTATGTTGAGCTCTCTTAACTAGTACCACCCACACCACCCAACAAGCACCACCCACACCACCCAACAAGCACCACCCACACCACCCAACAAGCACCACCCACACCACCCACACCACCCAACAAGCACCACCCACACCACCCAACAAGCTCCACCCACACCACCCAACAAGCTCCACCCACACCACCCAACAAGCACCACCCACCCCACCCCACAAGCACCGCACACACACACCCTCCCATATCCTTGCGTTCTTTATTGATTCTCTGCTCCATTTCTCTGGTCTGCTTCTCCAGTTCTGCTATCGACCTTTGCTCTTCATTTATCAGTGCTTCATACTGAGACTTCTTCTCAAACAGAGCCTCAAACTGTTCACATATTGTAACATCTTTCAATTCATTCTGACGACTGGCAGCCAAAGATAGATTCTTCTTCAAGTCTTTGTTTTCAGCTTCGAGCATTTCAATGACGGTTCTTGTAACGGAGAAGTGATGCAATGTTATATTTATAAAAGGCTGATTTCGCATTCAGAAAAGACGACCCTACCTCTTCTTCCTCAAAATGTTCTGAGCCTCGTCAGTATAGCTCTTGCGCGATTCTTCCATTATTCGAAATTGCCTTTGTAATTTGGCCAACTCTTCCTTAGCTAAAATTTCAAAATGCAGCTCAAAGTATGACGGCATATGTACTAGCACATCTCCTACCCATCGTTTCGACTTCCGGATCGTTCTCTTCGCCATATCGACTCTGAAGCTTCAACATCTTCGCTGAGCAGGTTCTCGACGGTTGTTGCTATGGTAACTGTAAGACCCTGTACCGAAAACGAGCACAGGATGAATACTAACGCAAACGAAGTATATACGTTAGGTAGTCTAGCTAGTCTAGCTAGCTAGCCCGTCACCGTACACGCGCCCTACGAGCGCTAAGAGCGGGAGACCCATGGGGCGTGTGCGGAGACGGGCTAGCTAGCTAGACTATACGTTAGGTTATCCGGCCAAATTACATCCATGATTAGTTGAAATGAAAACTGAAGACGACGACCAGTGTGCATGTGAGAAGCATTTAATAGCGAGTATAAAAGGGAACATCAAAATTCGAAAAGTGCAATAATAAAAATATGTATATTCAGTCTAGATAGCTATTAAAGTCGTTCTGTTCATCCTGTTCATGATTCCTCCATTCAGTGATGGTCCTTCTGAAACGGAACTCCACGCTACT
>OZ026557.1:112500-125000 GCA_964020155.1 Chondrilla cf. caribensis | reverse complement strand
AACGGAGTCTTGGCTGTCCGGGATGCTGTCCGGTTCCTGAGAGTTTCCTAGTTCATTTGGCGAGCTCATTCCCCCGGGATCTTGCTCAGAATGTCGCTTCAGCCGATGTGCGCTCTGACCAGGCTTGTTACAGAGAAGCAAAGCGCCCTGCAGCCACGTACCAGGATGTCGTAGAAGAAATTATATCGCTCAATACAGGGTGTGTCCAATATAAAATTCCCAGTGTTGCTATGGTAAAAATGGCGGGATAAAATTGAAGCCTCGCCCCTGCACTGTTGATGATTCGCCGAGTTGAAGTGGATGTGAATCGTGCTGAAAGAAAGACGGATATAAATTACAATCACAGTCGTCCCTTCATCCTGCGTATTGACGTCTAATATCCTTAAAACGATTATTGTGATTTTACCAAATGGAACATTTGTCTTTGCTTGGGCTGTCGTCTGCGGTCGACAGGAAGGAAGACCCTTCCAACCTAGAGTCCGTCTTGCTGGATCAAAAGATGAGAGTAGAAAAGCACAGAATGAATTTTGAAACTCTGAAATCGCAGCATATACTTTTGCAGGAAGTGAGCTATCCATCCTGGTTGTTGTTTGTTTTTGTTTACCTTCTTCCTGTTACCATACCGCCATACTGAATGTTGTTGTTTATTTCCGTATTCTTGTTGTTACCTCGTGTTGCCTGCATGCCCATATCCATCCCAACACAGTCTCATGCTAAGTTGCAAGTGGACCGTGATGTTTTGAACGAGGAGCTACAACGCATGGAGAAGAGATCAGAAGAAATTATATCTACTCTGCAGAGAGAAAGAGACGAGAAGATAGCTGAGTGCGAACAGCTTCAATCACAGGTGTGTGTGCGCGCGCGCGCGCGTGTGTGTGTGTGTGTGTGTGTGTGTGTGTGTTAAAATGCATACGAGTGGAAGAGAACCACTGCAAACTGGTAAGTTAAACACATCAAGGAGTAGGCTTATTCTGTGGTTCATCCCTTGTAGGTCTTGACTCCTGAAAAGATGGAAGAAATCAGAGCAGATCTTGTCCGAGAGCTGGAAGGCCCGTACAGGAAGTACCTTGGAGAGTTGGAGGGTGAATTGGACTCCTTCAAGAGGTGTGTGCTCCATCCACTGTGTGCTCCATCCACTGTGTGCTCCATCCACTGTGTGCTCCATCCACTGTGTGCTCCCTCCACTGTGTGCTCCATCCACTGTGTGCTCCATCCACTGTGTGCTTGTGAGCTCCAACCTGTTCCTCTGGGGATAGGGGTACAAGGTATACTGAATGTAGTTTTATTCTGCTCAACCCTAGCCACTCACCCCCACTCACTCAACCCTAACTGCTCACCCCCACCCACTCAACCCTAACTGCTTACCCCCACCCACTCAACCCTAACTGCTTACCCCCACCCACTCAACCCAGCCACTCACCTCCACTCACTCAACCATAACTGCTCACCCCACCCACTCAACCCTAACTGCTCACCTCCACCCACTCAACCCAGCCACTCACCCCCACTCACTCAACCCTAACTGCTCACCCCACCCACTCAACCGTAAATACCTCCACCCACCCAACCCTAACCGCTCACCTCCACCCACTCAACCCTACCTGCTCACCTCCACTTGTCGGCTTGTGCAGTGACTACAATAAGCTCAAGTACAACTACTCCTATCTGAAGAGCGAGTATGAATCCCGAGCCGAGCAGCACAAGGCAGAGATGGGCGAAGTGATGGCCAAGCACAAAGCACAGGTCTGTCTGAGCCCGTGAGACAAGTACAAACTCCACCTCTGTCGTGTGATGGTACAAACTCCACCTCTGTCATGTGATGGTACAAACTCCACCTTTGTCATGTGATGGTACAAACTCCACCTTTGTCATGTGATGGTACAAACTCCACCTCTGTCATGTGATGGTACAAACTCCACCTTTGTCATGTGATGGTACAAACTCCACCTTTGTCATGTGATGGTACAAACTCCACCTCTGTCATGTGATGGTACAAACTCCACCTCTGTCATGTGATGGTACTCTTTGGATTTGCTATGCTCTTGATTGTTTTCAGCTACTTATTATAACATTCCTGTTGGGTAACAGTCCGAAACAATACACCATTTTGACCTGATGTCATGTACAAATTTTGCCCATTCACACAATGTACTAGTTGGTGGAGTGCTAGGTCTAACAGAATCCCTGTGAGAGCACTGAGTGCTCACCTGACACTGATACTGAGGGATCACGGTCAGAGCTACTACTGTCAGTTTAATGCACATTTGTCATGTGATGCTGCAGCTTTCACAACTTGCTGGGCAGAAGAAGGAACTAATGGCTCGCCTCCAGAGAGACATTCCTGGAGAAGTGAAGAGGATGAGACAGCTCCAGAGGGAGAACTCAGAGGTACTGTGCATGCACCACTACATGCAGGCTACAGTGGGGGGGGGGGACGGAGGTACTGTGCATGCACCACTACATGCGGGCTACAGTGGGGGGGGGACGGAGGTACTGTGCATGCACCACTACATGCAGGCTACAGTGGTGGTGGGGGGGACGGAGGTACTGTGCATGCACCACTACATGCGGGCTACAGTGGTGGTGGGGGGGACGGAGGTACTGTGCATGCACCACTACATGCGGGCTACAGTGGTGGTGGTGGGGACGGAGGTACTGTGCATGCACCACTACATGCGGGCTACAGTGGTGGTGGTGGGGACGGAGGTACTGTGCATGCACCACTACATGCGGGCTACAGTGGTGGTGGTGGGGACACACACAGGTGATGCACGTACGTATGTACATACACCACTACATGCAGACTATAGTGATGAGTGTTACTTTGTGTTGAGTGTGCATACATCACCGAGTACTCTCCTTCAACCATTCAGCTCAGCCAGAAGGTGAGCATGTTGACTATTGAGCTAGAAGAAGGGAGAGAAAAGGCTTTGTCCAGTGAAGCTGACAACAAAAAGACAATTGGATCACTTCGAAAGGGTTTGGAGGAGGCCAAAGCTGAAAAGAAGGTGATCGAAGAAGAGAAACTGGTCCTCGAGGATCAGATCCATTATTTAAAGGATGAGATTGAACAAGCTCATGAACAGACCTCCCAAGTCAGGAGAGAGTGTGCAGAGAAAGACAGCAGTGTTAGCCAGCTCAACAGGTGAGGGGTGTGTGCTGCTTCGTGGGGCCTTGCTTTGGACAGTACCACTGGCTGTTGCTTCATACATAGTCATTACTCACACCCATTTACACCCACTCACACTCTTTTACACACTCTCTCTCACACACACACGTATGTCCACTGACACTCATTCACACCCTCTCTTACCCTTATACCCTGCCTTACCTGATCTCACATGAACAGGAAGATAGAATCGCTGTTACATGATCACAAAGTACAACTGAGTGAGCTCCAAATAAGGTAATGCCACACCTCCTAATGCTAATATCAGCTGTGAGACTCAGAATGTCACACCCTTTGCAGCCACGCCCAACTACGTAAACAGTGTGACCGGGAAAAAGTCAAACTCGTTGACCAGCTGAATAAAGCCGAGAAGGAGCACACACTACTGCAGAAGGCTTTTGGTGACCAGCAAGAAAGGCTGATAGCCAAGGTACGTATGTCCAGTGAGAGCTGATAGCAGAGGTGTGTCCAGTGAGAGCTGATAGCAGAGGTGTGTCCAGTGAGAGCTGATAGCAGAGGTGTGTCCAGTGAGAGCTGATAGCAGAGGTGTGTCCAGTGAGAGCTGATAGCAGAGGTGTGTCCAGTGAGAGCTGATAGCAGAGGTGTGTCCAGTGAGAGCTGATGGCAGAGGTGTGTCCAGTGAGAGCTGATGACAGAGGTGTGTCCAGTGAGAGCTGATGACAGAGGTGTGTCCAGTGAGAGCTGATAGCAGAGGTGTGTCCAGTGAGAGCTGATGACAGAGGTGTGTCCAGTGAGAGCTGATAGCAGAGGTGTGTCCAGTGAGAGCTGATGACAGAGGTGTGTCCAGTGAGAGCTGATGACAGAGGTGTGTCCAGTGAGAGCTGATAGCAGAGGTGTGTCCAGTGAGAGCTGATAGCAGAGGTGTGTCCAGTGAGAGCTGGTCTGAACTGTCCTCTTGTGAGAGGTGTGCAGACTGCACCATTGTATGGGGTGAGACGTATATGTACATGTTCTATATTATGGTAATACGGGAATGTGTATATTATTGTACCAGCATGCCTGTATAGTAGCAGGTGTATGTCTGTCTCTGTCTGCTCAGAGTCAAGAGACTGACGACTGTGTGATGCGTGCCAGGGAGGAGGAGTGGTCCAAGATCTCCTCTCTGCAGCAGGATCTCGCTGAGGCCAAGGAGAAGGCCGACCAGATGGAGATGGAGAATAAGCAACTTCTTTTGAGTCACAAGCAGGAAGTTGAGGTTAACTATATGTGCACACACACACACACACACACACACACACACACACACACACACACACACACACGCACACACACACACACACACACACACACACGCACACACACACACACACACACACACACACACACACACACCCTTGTACATGAACACTGTGGTGGTAGCATGATGTGGTACAATGTGTGTGTGTGTGGTTGTTTGGTGGCTAGTGGGTGGATGGTGGTACGTGTACTGTACATGTGTACGTGTGCAATATGTGTACAATATCACTCAAGTCTGTAGCAATGATAATCGTTGATGTTTTGTTGGTAGACTTTGATGAAGTCGTCTGCTGAGTTTGAAGAGAAGGGGAGAACACTGGAGCTGGAAGTGAGTGCTCTGAAGAGAGAGTGCAGTGAGTGTGAACAGAAGCTGAACAGTATGAAGAAGATACAGAAAGAGAACAGTAGTCTAACAATCCGAGTATCAAGGTGTGTCTTCACAAGTGTGTGGGTGGTCGTGAGAGGAGAGTGGAGAGTTATGTACGTACCTATGCTTTGGGTGTGGGTGTGTAGGTGGAGTTGAGGGTGTGTGCATACCCCTCACCCCTCACACCATGTGTCCTTTGCTTGCGTGATTGAGATTGTTGGATTTTACACGTCATTCCAGTTTGGAGCAGAGTGTGAGAGACCTCCAGGATGAGAGAGACAGGCTACAGAATGCACTGGAGATGACCTCACATGAGCTGAGTGTTACCAAGGAAGACTTGTCTCGGGTGAGAGAAAGCCACAGTCGAGAGATGGAGGGGGTCCAGAGGTCTGCCACTGAGGAGAAGACACGCCTACAACACGAGCTGGAGGCGTGCATGAGAGATTTGAGTGCTTTACAAGCGAAAAATGATCAAAGTCAAGCCGAAACAAAGAGGGTTTGTCACTCTCCAGTTCAACGGTGAACTGGTTGATTTATGTACGTAGTTCTCATTTTATCAGAGAGTAAAGGAGTATCGCAGAAGATCCCACTCCCTCACCCACCAGGTGGAGAGATTGAAAGCTGAACTAGAGAAGAGCAAACTGGAGATTGACCACATGGAGTACGTGGGAGATATCACACACATAATATGTACATACATTCATTGACTGTAGTCAATGCAAGTCTTCTACCCCCAGAAAGGCCTACAAGTTGGAGAGTCGGAAGAATCAAGGGAAATTGAAAAGTGTAAGTTATCGACTGTCCTGTTGGACCTACACCTTCCCATCCTCCCATTCCACCCTCCCGGTCCACCCTCCCGGTCCACCCTCCCAGTCCACCCTCTCTGTCCACCCTCTCCATCTACTCTCCCAGTCCACCCTCCCAGTCCATCCTCTCTGTCCACCCTCCCCGTACACCCTCCCATTCCACCCTCTGTCCACCCCCCCAGTCCACCATCCCAATACACCCTCCCAGTCTACCCTCCCCATACACCCTCCCAGTCCACCCTCCCAATACACCCTCCCAGTCCACCATCCCAATACACCCTCCCAATACACCCTCCCAGTCCACCCTCCCCATACACCCTCCCAGTCCACCATCCCAATACACCCTCCCAGTCTACCATCCTATTCTTTTTCCGCAGCTTCATCGCCAACACCAGCAACTCCTAGCGATGCTCAACCAAGCTCCAGGACCTAGAATCAGCACGCCATCTCTCCCTCCCTTTGCCAAGGTATCCATGTTGCACAAAAGGGTGTCCATATTATAGTGAACTTTGAAGTATCATCTTCTGTTTGTACACACACACACACACACACACACACACACACACACACACACACACACACACACACACACACACACACACACACACACACACACACACACACACACACACACACACACACACACACACACACACAGGACTCTCATTCAATGGTGGAACTGTTAGATTCGCTCAGTGAGAGGCTCCATCTAGGTAATACCGGCCAGTTGAAAGAATCTTTGGATGCAGACACCGTTAGCAGTGGAACTAATGTGGACTGATCTGGATTGATTGCACCGATTGTCAAACACCGGGATCCAATACATTCATGGATAATGATTGTTATAACTCGTCATAAGTATTATAGTCGAGCGATTGCGTAACACCGGATCATATGATCAGCTCGAACTTGCTGCAGACGATGAAGACTCTACTTGCACTTCTAGTTAGTTATTGCTTTCTTTGCAAAGAGACGCTGGCAAGTTCTTGCGAGGACCTAGCGCTGAAGGGGAACTGTACCTTCTACCCTGTCTGTCTGGAGAAGAGAGTACCCTGTGGGGACGGCGGTTATGGCATTGGCTTCGCTCATAAGTACTGCGTGAAATTCACCGAAGCCCTACCGAAATTCAACGATGCGGTAAGTCTGTGCGTTTCCGATCAAAGGAAAGTGAATAATATTTAATGCGTAATCCTGTCCAGCATGTATGCCTGTAGCTTTGTGTATCAAATTAATGGTAGCAGATCATTGATCTTTATCTCTTGTGATCATAAACCGCACCACCTTGTACCAGGCTGCACCGGATCTCGCTCTCAGTTCATCAAACGAAATTTATTTCTGTCACCCAATCAACCCCCCTCATCCTTCACTATTCCCTTTGGTTGTACAGTTCACAATACCTTTGTAATGTACAGTCCAAGGAAGGTGCTATAGACCTTGTGGTGATCAGTTAAGCAATTTTACATTTTGTCACTGGTCACCATGACCTCTTCGGTGTCCATACAACACTTAATAACACAAATACTGATGCATGTACACCATGGCAACATCCACCTTTGTGATCTGAACATTGCGCAACCTCATTGACCTTTTATGAGTGTCCATCTACCCCACCCCTGTAGGGCAAGGTCTGGGTCAACAAGGTGAGGGCCTGTCTCACATCATCCATGTTCAACAGCACTGTCTTTGCTGACAATGCACCATGTGATGAGATAGCGTCCTTCGGCTTTGCCTCTCACCCTCAATGCTATGTGGAGAGTGGGTTCTGTGCTGCTGTTGGAGAGGACGTTGATAATCTCTATGTTCTGTTCTCGACCATATCGCTCCGTGACCTGATACGACCGCAGATCACAAGTGCAATGCAGAAGACTCTCGACATGTGCTCAGAGCAAGGCTATAACTTGATTGTCCACGACATTAAGGAGATTATCCAAAAAATTATTGGATAATATTGACTGAAATACATTAAATATAACATTAATCCATGTACATTATACTGAGTGTACATTGTAGTTTTGTATTGTAAAGATTGAATGCACACATCAATCAATGAACTTGTGTGCATGTACATTTATGTCATGAAAGTATTCACCTCCCATTAAAATTTACGAAATTAGTTGTCGTGATAAACATGTGATTTTGTTCCCGAGATTCTCTATTGACTGCTGCTGGTACTGCTGGATATCAATATTATCAGAGCAACTGCAGGGGGGGGGGGAGTGGCTGACAATGACCAGACGATGCTCACTCATCATCACCCTCCCCAGTATCCATGTGACATAGCACAAATCCCACATCATGGGTGTGCTATGGACCTGGCTGTAACCAAAAGATATATATTGTCACTGGTCACCACAGCCTTCAGTGTCCATATGATGCACATAATAATATATACTCATATGCACATTGGAAACATTGAAATATTGCTTAGCTTGTTTCTCCCTATTCTCTCCCATACATTATATAAAGCACCATCAAATGTAGCTGGGGCTACAGACCACATACAAAGATGGGAGTTGTTTCAGCATTTACTTCCTGCCATCAGCTAGGTCAGGTGAAAATAATATAAAGTCGACACGCCCCCACTCCCATGAGTTATGCCAGGTGCTTCACGTCTATTCTCCTATTTTCTCCCATACATTGAAAAATATTAAGCACCTCCGAATGTAGCTAAGGTTATAGGTAACATACAAACATGGGAGTTGTTTCAGCATTTAGTTCATGCCATCATCTAGAACTGGTGAAAATATCAAGTTGACGCCCCCCCCCCCCCCCTCCATGAGTTATGGAAGAAGAGTTTAGCATCTATACTCCTATTCTCTCCCATACATTGAAAAAATATTAAGCACCACCGAATGTAGCTGAGGTTACGGGTTAGCTATGTTTCACAACTTGGTTCACATCCCCAGCTAGGTCGGACTAAAATATCAAGTTGACATGCCACCTCACCCATGAGCTATACCAAAAGGTGCTTAGCATTTTCTCTTGTATGCGTACGTACCTTCACATACAAGCATTAAAAACATATTAAGTGTCTCCGAATGTAGCAAGGGTTAGGGATCACATACAGAGGTGGGAATTTTTTCACAAGTTAGCATACGTCCACAGCTAGATCTGGCTGAAATATCATGTTGACATGCCCCCTCTCCCATGAGCTATGCAAAAAGGTGCTTAGTATTATTACTCCTATACCTTCCATACATTAAAAAAAATATTAAGCACCTCCGAATGTAGCTGGGGTTACAGGCCACGTATTGAGATGGGAATTGTTTCAGCATTTACTTCATGCCATCAGCTAGGTCAGGTGAAAATATCAAGTTGATATACCCCCTTTCCTATGAATTATGCAAAAAGGTGCTTAACATTTTATTCTCCTATTTTCTCCCATACATTGAAGAAATATTAAGCACCTCCGAGTGTAGCTGGGTTGGGGGCCACATACAGAGATAGGAATTGCTTCAGCATTTAGTTCATGCCATCAGCTAGGTCTGCTGGAAATATCAAGTTGACACGCCCCCTCTCCCATGAGTTATGCACAAAGGTGCTTAACGTCTATTCTCCTATTATCTCCCATACATTGAAAAGCACCACCCAAGTTATTTTACATTCTATCACTGGTCACCATGGGCTGCCTAGTGTGCATATAAATTAAAAAAAAAAAACAGAAATATAGATGTATGCACACCCTCCTGGATGTGCTATGGACCTCGGGATGACCAGCTAGAAAATGTCAAAGTTCATTGCTGGTCACCACCGCCTCTCCAGTGTCCATGTGATGCATCATAGCACCAATACTGAAGCATGTACACCTACTGGCTCCTGGATGTAGTATGGATCTTTAGTAGCCAACAAGATATGTTCTGTCACCAGTCAACACACCCTCCCACAAAGTCATTATTTCCCTATTCTCTCATAAACATTGGATATATCAAGCACCTCCCAATATCACTACAGGCTAAGTAGGGAGATGTGGAGTGTTTCTAAAGTTAGTTCCTGACCATGCTAGGTCTGGACCAAGTACCAGCTTGACACGCCCCCCTCCCCCTCATGCCGTGAGCTACACTAGATGGTGCTCAGTTCTCCCCCCATTCTCTCCCATACATTGAAAATCCTAAGTGCCGTCTTATGTACGTAGCTAGGGTACAGGTAATGTAATGAGATGGGATTATCTTGGAACCCAGTGCACACCACCAGCTAGGTCTGGAGCAAATAGCACAGCTGGACATGAGATTATCAAGAAATTATTAGATGGCTTTAATTGAGTTACACATTGAATATAATAAACATCATTGGTGTCCAAGCCAAAAGGGCCCTTCTCCTTCTTCCCTTGAGGAACATGATATAATGTAAAATGAAATATAGATACATTATACTAAACCTGCATTGTAATATAGCCTGTATTATTAAGATTGATTACACACATCCATCAATCAACATGTGTGCTTACACATTCATTGCAATCAAGAAAGAATTCACCTTGCATGAAAAATTAGATTACAAAATTAGTTGTCATGTGATAAACATGTGGCGTTGTTCCCGAGACTCTCTATTGATTGCTGCTGGTACTGCTGGTTATCACTATTATCAGAGCAACTGCAGGGGGGGGGGGAGTGGCTGACAATGACCAGACGATGCTCTCATATGTTCCAATATAAACAGAAGAAGCAAAACGTGGCAGACTGGATGGTCTGGGCAATTAGACCAACATGATATGGCTAACGGTGTGACCTGTACTCACCAATCAAGGTTAGGAGGATGATGGAGATTATGACGATTAAAAGAATCCACAGCTGGAGGGGAGGAGAAGGGACATTCAACTCACACATGCATACATGCACACATGCACACACCAACTTATTAACTGAAAATGAGTCTTTATACAACTAGTATGGCTGTTTTGTAATGATACCACACACCCACACCCACACACACGCGTATGCACACACACACACATGCACACACACATGCACACACACACACACACACACACACACACACACACTTTAACATTCTTAAAGCAGTATTTCCGCTGGAGATGGCGAGAACTCATTTGGAATAGATGACTTGTTTCCGATAATTGTTCTGGTGAGAAGAGAGCCATCAGAGATGAGAGGAGTACAACACTACAATATCACATATCAGGGTTGACAGATATACGTACTTGTCCCTTTACATCCTAGTGTACTGCAGGGTAGTCTCACATAGCCAGACCCTCACTCAGCCTCCTATGCTCAATGACCACAGCCAGTGAGGTCGGGTAGTAGTGGTGGGGTGAACCATCGTACTACTCCTCATTGGGTCCGGCTATGCAAGACTACTCCAGGGTGCCCTCCAGGGAATGGGCAGGAGAGGGGGAGGAGTCAACATGAGTATTAATGTCATTACATACATTTTCAAGGAACAGATGTAGAGTTCCCAGTGAGGGCAGCGTGGGCCCAAACTCTCCCAAGAGAAGGCATCATCGAAGAAACCTAGTCTTACTACCATGGTTATTCTTAGCCTTACAAACTATGTTAACCGTGTTTAACTCGAAAATTACCCCCCGCACTTCTCTGCCATACTCACGGGATGCAGCTGCCACTTGCTCGACATTGTCTTCTCTTCTCTGAACTTCTTGAAGGTTAGACGCCATCTGACTTTTCACGTCCTCTGTCTTCCGCTTGAGGTCTTCTACACTCGTTGGTTCCGACCTGGAGATGGAGAGAGAAGCACCGTGCACACTCGGTCGCAAGATGATCACGCGCATCACATAATGGAATACCCTAAGAACAGACATTTCACGAGAGATGAGAGAGAGAGAGATGGTTCCACCATCATCTAAAGCCGGAAATAGACCTTCAATGGAATGTCAGTGTTCAAGGAGAAGATCGAAACAGTTCTGTAATCCTTGGAACTTTTAAGCCACAGACAGGAGTATTTTCATATTAACACAACAGAGAGAACTTACATTATGGCCGCTAATCCTTGGAAGTAGCCGTGGAACAAGACTTGATATGCAGCGAAGAAAGGATGAAGCCGATCGCGAACACGTGATGTGGGGAGTCCCCGAACCGAGTTCAGATAACGAAGAAAATGGCGAAACATTTTCAATTAAATACAAATGAAAATTGAACATTGATGCGTGTGTGCTCGTGTCTCGAGTTTAGTCTTCTCCTTCGTCCTCGTCTTCAGCATTGATCTGGAAGTACCTGAGCTCGTAAGATGTGGGACCATTTGCCACAACTCGGATATAATCTCTGAGATCATTCTTCTTCAGAAATTTCTTTGTTAGGTACTTCAAGTACCTTTGAAAATGAAATGACTCGTGAAATTAAAGTAACTCAATATCAACACACACACACACACACACACACACACACACATGCACACCACAGACACATATATACACACACACAAATAAACTCATGCGTGCGCACAAACGCACATGTACCTTTTAGACATTGGGATTGATGTGGTAATGAGAATTGTCGCCTCTTTCTTTCCGACCTTCACACTGTCACCCAAGTCACCAGCCTTGCCGTTCACCTTGATTCTCGCCTTCAAGAAGTCCTCCTGGATAAGGAACAGGAGCACAGGGTTTAGGGAAGAAAACCCTAAACCACACGTCGCTGTGAATCAATGGATCCATACATCGAAATCACTACTAGCACCCAGTCCCCGCAGTACGGACCACCTCTTCACCCCATCTACTCTTGAAGACACTCACCACCAGTGACCACTCACACACCAGTCAGACACTCACCAATGCACCGACGTCCATAATCTCGTCGTCTACTGGAGTCGAACACTCAATAGTGTAACTAGTTTCGATCTTCTTCGGTTTTCCCGACTTTTGCTTGGTATTCTACAAAACGTCGAAGGAGGACATTTTAAAAATAAGACTAAAGTCGCGGGATCCTGCACT
>OZ026557.1:100000-107500 GCA_964020155.1 Chondrilla cf. caribensis | reverse complement strand
CGTGGTCCAGTGTACACGCCTGCTTCATACCTTCAGGTACACCGGGGATTCTGTTGCTAGGGCGATCGCTAGGGGAGGGTCCATGCCTAGGGAGGGAACACGAGGCATAACACACCAGTAAAGGAAGTGCTACATGTGAACGCCCTGCCAAAAGGTGTGGTGATTGCCATGCCCACTTACATTATACTACCATTGATGGTACTTGAAGAGGGTCGAACCCTCGGGGGCTGGGGGGTGACCATGCTGACATTATATGGGATGCCCAAACGTGACATGTCACCATGACTACCAAGAGAAAAATAGCATGATATAGACATAACATTGTCCAGACTCAACTCGCTCACTTGGTGGGTGGTAGGGCAAACGGAGGAGGGAATGGTCCATGTATTGATGTGGTGGGTGTGATGAGGGGAAATCCCCCCGCTTGGATAGGCAATGTGAAAAAGGATGGTAACTACAAGCACACATGCACACCAGCACACCAGCACACCAGCACACATGCACACCAGCACACAGACCGGTGACAGCCGGAGAAGACAACTCACGTAGTATTGGTCTAGCTGGTTGCATTCCTGGAGTTAGGGCTATTGAAGGCCCATTAATAGGCCCACTGTTGTTAATAGTCACACCTCCATTGGAGGACACACCCCCTTTCTCCTAATACATTCAAGCACATACATAGATATTTGGTGATTACCCCTCCCACACACACACTTACTGAATTCGATATTCCACTCTTGCTGGATCCTGGTGTTGATGGCTGGTCTCTCGGCTGACGCGACGATTCCACGGGGCTAGGAGGTGGGGATTCATCGCTTTCAACAACTTCTAGAATTGGCTCCGAAGAGTTGGTGCTGTCGGCATCCAGGTCCTGCCGCTTACTGTTGGGTTCCCCCTCTGGGGGGGATAGGCTCCGGCGTGTGGACATGTGAGGCTGGATCAGGACCGAACACCGTGTAAATAAAAACAACAACAACAACAACAACACTAGAATCACTAACCCTTTCTGATACATTGGTGGAGGTGACTATTGGAGGCCCAAACATCCCTGTGAAAGCAGTCATTGGAGTCCCGTGGATGGCGGATATGTTGGGTAGTTGAGGGAACGCAGGGGGGTTTGACTATAGAATAAAACAGTAACCATGGTGATATGCACTTCACAGCTACGTATATGAGCATATATAATAAACTCAATAAATTACAAATCCGCTGTACTCACTCACACACACTCACTCACTCACTCACTCTCTCTCTCACACACACACACACACACACACACACACACACACACACACACACAAACACGGACACAGTTGAACATGGTTTAATGTTTGAACAACACCTTCACAAAAAGCTGTGGTTGAGTTACTATGACAACAGGAATGTGTCAGTGGTCATTATAATATTGTACATGTTGAGATGTATTAAGTAAATAAGTAAACATGTGTATACATGTACACACATACACATGTACACAAGATTGAACTATAATAAGTAGGGAAATGAAGGAGGACAGCAACTAGCGATGGTGACCAGGGATGTTGTGTAGCTACAGCAGCCCCTGTGCCCCTCAACTAGCTGTACAGCAGCCCCTGTGCCCCTCAACTAGCTGTACAGCAGCCCCTGTGCCTCTCAACTAGCTGTACAGCAGCCCCTGTGCCCCTCGACTAGCTGTACAGCAGCCCCTGTGCCTCTCAACTAGCTGTACAGCAGCCCCTGTGCCCCTCGACTAGCTGTACAACATCACAACACAACCAGGGTGCAAATCTTTCAAGAATATTCTGCTGGACCATGAAAACGATCTGACAACAACTCAACTTCCAACTCAAGGAATCTTGAGTGGGTCAACTGGGGCAAATCTAGCAAGCAAAAACACTTACCTATGAGTTACCATAGCAACTAAGGGCTAATGCTCCCATGGGATTCATGCCAACACGCTCCACCAGTGGAGTAGAACCAACCACCATATAAGGTCATAGTGTGGAGTTATGCCTTGTGTAAACCCCAGCTAGTTGTATTTGCATAAGCACAAACTGCCAGAGCCACACCAATATGGAGGGAAGGCCGGCGTAGACCGATACACTAATGGTGCTGGTGCCACTGGTCACTGAACTATCTGATGACGTTTACACAAACACACAATACACTAACAGTTACTTGAGCAGTTCAGATAAGCACAGCCCGAATGGTGGCTCAGACCGCTGTCAGTCATGGTGATAAAAAACTGTTTACAAATATTCGCTTTGTACTGACAGGAGGAATGGAGGAATACCTCATTGATCACTTACTAATGGTAACACTAACTTTACACATGCCAAAAACATATACATACACAAACATGCAAGCACACATATATACTCACATACCACATGTGTACACACACACACACACACACACACACACACACACACACACACACACACACATGTACACACACACACACACACACACACACACACACATACACACACACACACATACACACACACACACACACACACACATGTACACACACACACACACACACACACACACACATACACACACACACACATACACACACACACACACACACACATACACACACACACACACACACACACATGTACACACACACACACACACACACACACACACATACACACACACACACATACACACACACACACACACACACACACACACACACACACACACACACACACACACACATGTACACATGTACACACACACACACATGCAAACACACACACACACACACACACACCACTCCAACCCTCACACTCAATACTTGGTAACTTACAGACAATAAGGCTTGTATTTCAGTAGGTGTCACATTCTTGGCTCTCTCCAATGCACTGGCAACCTGTTGCTGATGCTGGAGCAAGGAGACAGGAGCGATACACACACAGAGAGAGGGAGGGGAGGGGGGATGGGGACTCACCTCTTGTTGGAGGAAGGGAATGAGTTGCAGACAAATTGCATTGAGACGTTTGGCTATTTCTGCCTGTTTGTGCATCTCCACATTGAGACAGTTCGACATCTCATAGTACTGGGGAGGGGAGAGAGGATGGCCATGAGGAGGGGCGGGGCACCAGCAAGTATCCCACAGACAACGTTACGTTACGTCACAAACAACATAACGAGTCACAAACAACACAAGTCACAAACAACACAACAAGTCACAAACAACACAACGAGTCGCAAACAACATGAGTCACAAACAACACAACGAGTCACAAACAACATGAGTCACAAACAACACAACGAGTCACAAACAAAATAACAAGTCACAAACAACACAAAACACTGTAGCTGGGAAGGTAGCTACATAGCAATTTGCAGAGAGAATTACAAAACATGTTTGAACACTAGAAATACTGTAGGTAATGGTCACTTAGCTCAACTCAACTACGTACCTACACAGCCAAACACAATTTTAACACGGTTGAGCAACTGGAGGAAGCCGGAGAGGTGCATGTAATCATCTCCAGCATGTGAGCAGTATCGACTGTACAAGCTGGCTGGTGGATTGTACAGTACACACAGTGCATACAGCACACACAGTACACACAGTACATATAGCACATACAGCACACACAGTACACACAGCACATACAGCACACACAGCACATACAGCACATACAGCACACACAGTACATACAGCACACACAGTACACACAGCACATACAGCACACACAGCACATACAGCACACACAGTACATACAGCACACACAGTACACACAGTACATACAGCACATACAGCACTCACCATGATATAATGTCGTTGTATATTGTCCTTTTCATTAGAGAGCTTATCACATTCTAACTTCAAACTGAAACATAAACAATAGATAACAACTCACAAACAATCAGAGGCAATAAGTGGAGATTAACACTACAGGGCCTGGCCAGCACCCTCACCACTGGACACTACAAGCACCCTCACCACTGGACACTACAAGCACCCTCACCACTGGACACTACAAGCACCCTCACCACTGGACACTACAAGCACCCTCACCACTGGACACTACAAGCACCCTCACCACTGGACACTACAAGCACCCTCACCACTGGACACTACAAGCACCCTCACCACTGGACACTACAAGCACCCTCACCACTGGACATGATAAGCACCCTCACCACTGGACACTACAAGCACCCTCACCACTGGACACTACAAGCACCCTCACCACTGGACACTACAAGCACCCCTATTGAATACAATCAGCCTGATTTTAATTTCAGCGATGGTTGACGCATATATAAATTAGGCAATTAGGTCAAATTTCAAACACGGGTTATACGATATCCCGATAATGATAAAACAAAATAATGATATTATTCAATAATCGTAATCAAAATGTATCTGCTGTTTGACGGATGTCAATGACAGGTAACCAGCTAGCCATATCTGTTGGGGTCCTTCCTCAAACATTCTCAGGGTCTCCACTCACCAGGTGGACGGGTATTCAAGGTGAGCAGTGTTTACCCAAATACAAACCACAGTTGGTCAGTTAAGTGGTGAGAGGATTTGAATGTCAAACACAGCCCCATTGTCCCATGAATGAGTGGACCACACAAGGAGGAAGAGAATTAAAGATGTTTCCGTTGATTGAGAAAGGTGAAAATGCTAATGACTCCAACCAGATATGAATACAATTATATTCAACTATTTCGAATTCCACCCTGACAGCAACAAACAAGCCTAGCTAGACCGGAAGCCATAGGCCCCTTCTCTCACTCAAAGGTGTTTTGATAAGGAATGCCGTGCCCCTGAAAGAGCTGGCAGTTTCCACCATCACCCGGTGGGACTACCCTCAGTGACACTTTATGTCAACAAATTTAGATAACTAATCATATTCATAGATCAAAGAGCACACGCTTACACAGTGAAGCTACCACCTACGTCCTTGTGGTATTTATGAATATAATTACTAAAGGATGAATATATTTAATAGTATTTAAAAATATTCACTACAATATTATTATGGCTGAGCTATATAAATACCCTAATTCAATCGGCGTACATACAGTACTACAACTGGTGTAGGGGTACGTACGTACGTACGAGTGCCGTATGTGACTCACCTGTGATAGTCGCTTTGCAAGGCGCGGAAGTCCTCCTTTATCCTATCGCATGCTTCCAGTACAGAGAACTTCCCGAAGGCTGCGCCGCTCTGGGTCGCTGCGGACTGCGACGTGCTCTGCACACATTCGAGAAAGAGACGCTTAAACCCTCACACCCCCCAGCTGGTGCGCGGCTTGCACACGCGAGTTACACGTACCTGCATAACAAATACTCGCGAGACTGTGAACAACCTAGAGGTCTATCTTACAGAGAGACTCGTCTCCGAGCCCCGTCGTTTGCGTGTATAATCTACAGTGACTGGAAGAGGAAACAAAAAGGAAGGACGCTATGTACAGTACAGAAATTGAAACGATCCCACAATACACACAGCCAAAACGAATTTAGCTATTTCCCTATAAAACGTTTAGAGTGACAACAAGAAAATCATTTCATTACAACGCCTTCTTCCCCAGTTTGGCTTTATCTCCATACATTCCTTCCCCCCAGTCAATCATCATCAAGTAGCCAACCCTTCGACTCAACGGTTACAGGAAGACGAGACCACCACAATGGAGTACATTGGAAACTCACTCGTGAAAGATCACCAAACGTTTACTAATCTTCAAGGCTTTTCGGCTGAAGGATATGAAAGAAATCAACGCGGCCTTTTCTCCGTCTGTACGTATTTCTTCAGCGAGATCACCCGAAATTGAAGGAGAAATCCTTTACTTACCGCTCTCACTACTAACTCGGCTGTTGAGGGGTAAACTATGAATATCATTAACATGCTTAATTGAATTATACGCACGAATGTGTACAGGTTTGGATGATGTCAAAACTCTGATTTATCTTTCTTCAGGGCATTTTGAAACGCTTCTAGTTTTTCTTGTATCAGACGGACTTGCTCTGAAGGGACAGAAAGCGAACAACAAAGAATTTGCTAGAAATGTCACAAGGTCACAACAATTGGAGAAAATAAACACTTGATTGCCCAAATATAGGGTTTATTGTTTACTTGTGTTTGTTGACAATCTGATGTTTACAGACAACAAAACAGCATCAGACTCACTAAGCTGCTCTGCCTTGTCCACAGCAAACCCCTGTATTATTTCTCTTTTCTTCCTCTCGTCCTTGGTGATGGCTTCCAGGATGGTCTTCACCTGAAGTTCCAGCTGACGAACTAAACATCAAGCCAGTACTATCACACTCAATCTCATGTGCTACGCCTGTTGTCATAACAATGTACACACCTTCATAGTCCATGAGCTGTACTCGCAGTGTGTGAGCACACCGCTTCATTAGCTGCTGCAATCTCCACATGTACACAACTTGAGGACAAGAGTAGTTCTGTGTAAAGGACACGGGACATTACTAGACTCTACAAAGACATACAACTCATGACTCGTAACAACAAACAGTTTAGGCTGTAATGATAAGCTTGTGGTGAGCTAATGGCCATTGCTGTAAGCTCACCTGAGGATCCACACTTCTTAGGTGGAACGCTCTCCTGCAGTTATTGGCCTTACGTAGCGACTCCTTCAAGAAGAACACTTTATACACACAAGACCAGACCCCACGAACCTACATGGTCGAGGAATGGAGTGAGAAGGGGATAGGTCCATCGGTGTGAAATTGTGAGGGTGACTCTTGAGTGTGTGTGTGTGTGTGTGTGTGTGTGTGTGTGTGTGTGTGTGTGTGTGTGTAAAGGTAACTCTTGTTGAAAGTGAAAGACTGACTGAGGTGCATAAGGTGTGCAGGTCTTGCCCCTCCCACATGTTCATATCAAGCCCCTCCCACCCTTAATGTAGACAATTCCTGAATGGCATAACCCTAGTGAATGACATTCAACTACTGGATCACAGATACCCTATGGTTGTTGGGCACCTCTACAGTGCCAGGTCAGCTGTGAAATCAGATGAGGAAAGAACAAATCATTGAATCCATCCAACCATTTTATCTTGATATTCAGTTCACCTATTAACATTTTAACAGGTCCTAGGATTAGCGACTGGTACTATATTGGATTAAAGATATGTTGTTGGATGGTTACTGGAGGGCAAAGTAAGGCCCTTACTGGGCCTAGGAGTGCAGTATGGAAAGGATTAGGACACAACAGCTGAGGCTCCGTTGAACTGCTATAGTTATCTCTGGGTAGGGGTCATCTCTCACTGCAACACCTTCGCAACAACCCACGTTGATGACCGTTACATTGGAAGTAGTGCTGGAGCTCATCAGATGTAGCCTACACTCTCAAAGTACAATTCATCCAGTGTGTAAGGAGTTCTCTTAAGAGACACAGATCCCAAGAGTAAACAAATTAACACCCCTTTCTGTTCACTATGGGTTCAGGAACCTGTCAAATGTTTACACTTCACTCAATAATTGTCTACATGAAGGGGCACCACTACAGTGGCTTCAAAAAA
>OZ026557.1:0-95000 GCA_964020155.1 Chondrilla cf. caribensis | reverse complement strand
TACTACCTTGGGGCCTTCATAACTAGTTTCAGTAGATTTTCGCCGCAAAGCACTTCTTAATTCATGAATCTCCTTTTCTTTCTTCTCCATCAAACTCTACAGAGAGATGTAAATACAGTGAGTGGAGTGGGTGGAGTTGGTAGAGTGGGTGGAGTGGGTGGAGTTGGTAGAGTGGGTGGAGTGGGTGGAGTGGGTGGAGTTGGTAGAGTGGGTGGAGTGGGTGGAGTGGGTGGAGTTGGTAGAGCTGGTGGAGTGGGTGGAGTTGGTAGAGCTGGTGGAGTGGGTGGAGTGGGCAGAGTGGGTGGAGTGGGTAGAGTGGGTGGAGTGGGTAGAGTACCCAACACACCACAAGGTCTTTGTTCTCCTTCTCCAAACGCCTTTCTCTCATACTGGAATCATCTGATGCAGAGTTGTGGGTGTGGCTGACACCTGTGCTCTCCACTTCCTCCCTCCCCCCCTGGGGTATAACGGACCACTGAAAGACAGCACATTAGCTAACTGAAGATCAGTAGACCGACCTCTTCTTTTGACTTTTCTCTCTCACTCCACTTCTTTGCCCAGTCAGATGCTTTGGAGAGAGTATTCGAAAGTCCTTTTGCCATGTTTTTAGGTAAATATTTCTCCATCCAGGCCATCTTCCCAACACCTTCAGCAAGTTTAGAGTATAGCTATCGACAGTGGAAGGAGGTACAGGATCAATATGGGGATTTGGGGATTTGTGCACAGTATGTGCATCTAGTACACACAGCCACACTGTACACGCAGTACACACAGTACACACAGTACATACAGTACACACAGCCACACTGTACACGCAGTACACACAGTGCACACAGTACATACAGTACATACATTACACACAGTACACATAGTACACACAGTACATACAGTACACACAGTACATACAGTACATACAGTGCACACAGTACACACAGCACACACAGTATACACAGTGCACATAGTACATACAGTACACACAGCACACACAATACACACACAACACACTGTACACACAGTACTAACAGTACATACAGTACACACAGCACACACAGTATACACAGTGCACATAGTACATACAGCACACACAGTACACACAGTGCATGTAGGCAACACACATAAAGAAGGCCGGCTGCTGACACACCCATCAGCAGACCCGCCCACATAATCCGCCTTGCCAGTTTTGACATGAACCCTCCTGGATCTCCCCCGCCAGACGAGAACAGAGACCTCTGATCTACAGCAGCACTGCAAAAGGGACAGTTACAAAGTAGTAGCGAGATCAGGGAGCTGGTGTGTCAGATAAATCTTACTGCTGAAAGGGAACAAGAACCTTCCCAGAACGCTCGTGCACTCCCAGTGAAGTGTAATTTACTGAATGTCGTGTTTGCTGTCCTATAATCAAAGAAACGTGCTTCCGAGCGACCCTACCAGCAAACAAGCATCTCGCCATTTTATTGGAATGCGTTCTCTAGTTTGCGTTTGAGATAATCTTAAACCGGAAACCTACATTTTCCGGATAATTCCGTGTTCTCGGATCGCTTTGCACTTCAGCAAGACACGCGTGCTTTTACTGCCTTCGCTTCAGCTTCAAGCTTTTAGGGGATTTGTGCGCCATGTCTACCGCTCCTGTTGCTCCAGGTCTCAAACGAGACAATACTATGGCTGTTACTGCTCAGGTAAGCTTACTGTTTTGTTTTGTTAATGTTCTTCTTTTCTGAGATTCGAATTTGTTTCTTGTGAACGACATCGACAGTGTTTGTTGTTGTTTTTCCAGCATGAGAACATTATATTTCACTCCTTCTCACAAACATTCGATAATTACTCGCTTCTTCTCGGTATTTTATGCGTTTTCATTCTCATGATTTCAATTGTCCACAATGCTTTTGTGTTTGAGATCATGGTCGTTTGATGCTCCTGCAGGAGGGTAAGGAATATCTGAACAGGGACGGTTCAAAGCCTGATGACGACGCCAAGACAAGAGGGCAGCAGAAGCAACTTGACGAAATCAATGAAGAGGAGGCTCCACCCAAGCCCAAAGTCCCCCGGACCACCACAATGGCTGCCACGGCTGAGGTGTGTGTGATGGAACTGACACTGTAACGCTAGACCACTTTGCATGTGTTTGGACGTCACATTGTGTGTACCTGCCTGGTCATTATCTGCTGCAACCTAGCGATCAGTGTCTATCAATATGCAATGTGGAATGGAATGTCTGGTGAATTCCTCTTTTGGTTGAGGGACAAGTGTGCAGATGACAAGTGTTGGAATTGCATAGTTTGATTAGCGTGTGACCTTAAAGATGTTGTTGGAATGTAGAATGTGACTATCATGCCTATAGGTCTGATGTGTTGGATGTATGTCCAGTAGTGTCATGAGGTCTGATGTGTTGGATGTGTGTCCAGTAGTGTCATGAGGTCTGATGTGTTGGATGTGTGTCCAGTAGTGTCATGAGGTCTGATGTGTTGGATGTGTGTCCAGTAGTGTCATGAGGTCTGATGTGTTGGATGTGTGTCCAGTAGTGTCATGAGGTCTGATGTGTTGGATGTGTGTCCAGTAGTGTCATGAGGTCTGATGTGTTGGATGTGTGTCCAGTAGTGTCATGAGGTATGATGTGTTGGATGTGTGTCCAGTATTGTCACATGTCCCTGATCTGTTCCTTAGGAAGGAGCCCAGTTGCTAGGTAACGAGAGCTTGGGTAAAACCCGGGGACAAGACACAAAGTCAAGTCCAAGGAAGTCTCCTCGCGTTAAGAGGCAGACCACAGTGGCTGCCACTACTGCGGTGTGTTGTGTGTTCATTGTGGTACTGAGTGCTGTGTTGGGCATGGATATGTTCTTTTAAGGTTTAGCACTGAGATTCCAGCTGATAAACACGTGTACGTACACAATTGTGCGCATCCCATGTTCTTCCTGCATTGTTCCTTTCCAGGATGCTAACTCCATACTACAAGGAGGTGAAAGCCTAGGACGTACCAGGGCCCAAACTAAGAGGAAGAGTGGTGGAGGCTCACCTGTTAAGGCTTCTCCTTCTCCTAAGAAATCTCCAAAAAAGAAGGCTGCTTTGAAAAAAGAAGGAACTATGGCTGTCACTGCCAAGGTTCTGACAGGGATTTTGCTAAGAGCACATCAATCACACACATTACTGCGCGTGCACACACTACACAACACACACAAGTACACACATGCACACACACAGTACACACGTGCGCACACACACACACAATATTAACTGGTGTTTTTATGTATTTGTTGTTTAGTACTGGTGGTTGGTTGACCTTGTGTCAGAATTGTGTTAAAAGCATGTTCACAGCTTTGCTACATGGGCATCAACTTGTACTTCCACAGGAAGGGAAGGAGTTCCTTGAACGTGAGAAGACCAAGGAGGAGGAGAGTAAAGAAAAGGAGGAAGAAACAAAGTAGTTGACCTTTGAAGAATTCATAGGAAAACTAGAGTTATTTTTTGTTAACTAGTTTTGCATGTATCATTTTATCCAGTACCAACACCACTTGAATCGGAAGCACTGTTTAGTGTACAGGAAGTGAAAGGAAAGGGTCGAGCGGTGGTCTAAAAATAGTAACATACTATATTTACGCAAACAATGGCGGCGCTCCTTATATGGAGCAATTACCGCACTCCCACATTCCACTGCTGGAGAGACTGTGGCCGCTCCTCGTCGAATACGGTCGTCTTCCCGAATACATCGAGACAGTCAGTGGATAGGAAGACCGCGAGATTTACGGATCTGTCGTTACATTTGCTAATTTCCTGAAGCAGTTGTCGAAGAAAGATAGCAATGAATGACAAAGAAGTCCAAGGTTTGCGAGAAGAGGCCGAACATTTGAGGTCGAAGATTAGAGTGAGTTTCGCAGAAATAATCTCTTGTTTTAAGAGAAATAGTTCTCTTACACTATACAGTGTTTGTGATATTCGTGCGTTTATTAGTCTTTACATCAGTGTGTACTTCTATGTCAGTTTTTCTGTCCCTTGTACACGTTGTTCGAGCGTCCACTGTGTACCCACCTCGTGTAACCACCTCGTGTGGTAGTACTATTAGTAGTCGTCGCACGAAGTAAATCTTTGATCTTTATACGGTCAGTCGACTGTTGTCCCTCGGAGTGGAACTAACCCCCATTCATCTTCATGGTGCAGCGGATGAGGTGACGGGTGGTTGAGTCCGCCGGGCTCCAGCCTACCTCGTAATAGGAGAATATAAGATGTCGTGTCTGTTGTGGAGCAGGGATCTGTGATCATGGTCGACTTTGAATCATTTGTTGTTTGTTTGTAGTATTAAGTGTCTTTTCTTTATATGAAGTCTTTATTTTCTTTTAGAATGAGCGTATGGCTGTGCGGGACACCTCCTTAGTACAGGTGAGTATGGCTGTGCCCTCCACCTCGCATGCACGTCCACAAACTTTTGTAAACCAACTTCTGTTTAGTGTCATCTTGTAATGGAAAGTGCTAATGACATTCGTGGACTTCTCTGTTGCCACGTTTAGACTGTCACTTAGTGAGTTGGGAGCTTGTTTCAAATCTTCTCATTCATCCTCTTTGTACTGGGGCTCCCTCACCCCCTGTGTACTGGGGCTCCCTCACCCTTTGTGTACTAGTGCTCCCTCATCCCCTGTGTACTAGTGCTCCCTCACCCCCTGTGTACTGGTGCTCCCTCACCCCCTGTGTACTAGTGCTCCCTCACCCCCTGTGTACTGGGGCTCCCTCACCCCCTGTGTACTGGTGCTCCCTCATCCCCTGTGTACTAGTGCTCCCTCACCCCCTGTGTACTGGGGCTCCCTCATCCCCTGTGTACTGGTGCTCCCTCATCCCCTGTGTACTAGTGCTCCCTCATCCCCTGTGTACTGGTGCTCCCTCATCCCCTGTGTACTGGGGCTCCCTTCCTTGTTGACATACGTATCTCCATTGATGGTTGTTATCCAATTTCAGTGAAGCTTGCACTAGATTCAGTATCCAAAAGAAGATACTAAACGTCACATGATACAGTGTGTGTGGTGTGTGTCGTGCGTCAATGAGATGCATGTTAGCGGATATGTAAAGTATCTTAGGTATTTGCATTTGAGTTGATGTCTACATGGTGTTTGGTACTGCTGTGACAATGTGGTGTATGAACAGGTACTCACCAGGACTGTTTATGTGGCGTTGTTTTAGGCTGCTCAGAATGTAGACCCAGTTAGTAGAGTGAACTTCAAAGTGAGGAAGACCCTTAGAGGACACTTAGCCAAGATCTACTCCATGCATTGGGCTAGTGATAGCAGGTGTGTGTGTGTGTGTGTGTGTGTGTGTGTGTGTGTGTGTGTGTGTGTGTGTGTGTGTGTGTGGTGTGTGTGTGTGTATGTGTGTGTGTGTCTGTCTGTCTGTCTGTCTTTGTGTGTGTGTGTGTGTGTGTCTGTCTGTCTGTCTGTCTGTCTATCTGTCTGTCTGTGTGTGTGTGTCAACATTCTTCACGAGGTTGTACGCTCTTTCCCTCAGACAACTGGTGTCAGCCTCTCAAGATGGGAAGCTCATCGTGTGGGATGGCTACACAACAAACAAGATACATGCCATACCTCTCAGATCAAGCTGGGTAATGACCTGTGCCTACTCTCCCTCTGGAAACCTGGTGGCTTGTGGTATGTTACTTGAGCCATGTGTTACTTGAGTACTGTTGATTCACTCACACTCTCTCTCCCCGCCCACACACAGGTGGTCTGGACAACATTTGCTCTATTTACAATCTCAGAACTAGAGAGGGCAACGTAAGGGTCACCAGAGAGTTACAAGGACACACAGGGTACCTCTCCTGTTGCCGATTCCTCAATGACACACAGATCCTAACAAGCTCCGGTGACATGAGCTGGTGAGTACAATGCCAGCAGACCACCTTCTCTTCATCCTTTATATGCTTTTCCTTCTATACCTACATCTTGATGTTTTGTGTAATGTGAGGACATTCCCCTTGTCCTTGATATCAATTACAGGTACACATACATGCACCCCATTAACTTTCCTGTTATCAGCTATTTTCAATCGCTTTGTTATTATTGCCAGTTAATGGTGGAATGCTGTGTATGGGATGGGTTTGCAGTGTGTGTATGTGTGTGTGTGTGTGTGTTATTACATGTGTTTTACGTATTCCTCATTTGTGCAGTGCCCTGTGGAGTCTGGAGACCGGACAGTTAATAAACACATTCCTTGGCCACACTGGGGATGTCATGAGCATCTCACTGGCACCTGGAGAGGACAACATCTTTGTATCAGGAGCCTGCGATGCCACTGCCAAGGTCAGTACTGTGATCACCTGTGGGCCCTCATGGAAACTTGATAGTGTTTTAATGTAATTATATGGGGAGGTTACAATTACATTACGTTATGACATCATAACAAGATAAATACACTTGATAGAGTTGGAGTAATTACTAATTTTTAATGATTTCACTGTGATTGAGCATGATCAAACTACGATATTTTCAATATTGATAGAAAGTAATACAATTCTACTACAAGAGAATTACAATCCATTGTAATCTGAATTGTGGTACTTTATGATTCCACTGCATTATGTTGAGTCCTCCACGATGCACCCTGTACATACTTACGTACACTGCTAAGGCCAGTGGCATGTACATGTTGATACAGGTCTGTAGTCATGATCTTTGCTCTGTTTAGTTGTGGGATATCAGAGATGGACAGTGTCATCAAACGTTCACTGGACATGACCAGGATATCAATGCTGTATCTGTGAGTTTGGAATTTGTTAAGTTTGCTTCTTTTGAAATTTCAATTTCAACCTTGTCAATTCACAGTTCTTCCCCAATGGTAAAGCATTTGCCACTGGTTCTGACGATGCTTCTTGTAGACTGTTTGATCTGCGTGCTGACCAAGTATGTGGTGTGTGTGTGGTGTGTGTGTGTGTGGTGTGTGTGGTGTGTGTGTGTGTGTGTGTGTGTGTGTATGTGTGTGTGTGTGTGTGTGTGTGTGTGTGGTGTGTGTGTGTGTGTGTGTGTGCACGCGGTGCAAACCTGATAGCTGTAAGGTATCAGATATACGTACTCCCTTCTCTTCAGGAGCTGATGACCTACTCGTATGAACTAATATCATCGGGTATCACAAGTGTGGGATTCTCCATATCCGGGCGTCTTCTGCTGGCTGGATATGACGACTACAACTGTTATGTCTGGGACACACTGAAAGGAGAGAGAGCAGGGATCATGACAGGCCATGACAACAGGATCAGTTGTTTGGGAGTAACACAAGATGGTCTGGCTGTGGCTACTGGCTCCTGGGACAGCTGGTTGAGAATTTGGAATTGAGGAAGAAATCACTCTGATCACCTCACCTGTCCCTGACATCACAGACAGTATCCATAGTATTAACTGAGAATATTATTAAATAGAACTTGTTTTGATTGAGTCTTAATGGATAGCACTTTATACTTATGGTGTAGGTAGTGGTTGTCTGGTACGTGCTTATGTAAAATTGTGTCATTTATTCACATTCAATTTTTTGATAATTGTGTATTCTGCAATATCCATGTATTGATCCACCTATGTGCATGTAGTGGTATTAGTGACTTGTGTTTCTAAAACCTGTCAAGGTGTTTGCGTGTTAAACTAGAGGAAGAACTTGATGTACCGAGATGAGAGTGGGTGGACTCACCACTGCTGAAATTGAAAGTCCAGTGATATGAACACAATCCATTCAACATTAAACAGGCAAACTTTGGCATACATAAGTCCAAGGTGCATTACCGTTTATCCATGAATACCCTCCTATTCACTACTATTGATCAATAACTACACTGTGCTATACTAGTGATCTTGTATAATACACTACATCTTGTACAATAATAATTATATTATACATTAATATTGACATTGCTAGCTATACATTACTATAGATCTTGTATAGTAATTGCACTACTGATCATATACAATACACCATACATGACGATAAATATGAACATGTCAATCCAATCCCGAATGAGACCTCCGTTCTGATGATCTGATATTCATTTCTGTAACAACATCCATTGGCTGAAGAGGGACTGGTTCATTCAAAAGCTTCTCCTTACGAGCTAAGCTACGAGGGGGGAGTCAAGGAAGTGTTGGAAACACTCCAGTACAGAAGTTTACTCAATTGGTCCATTGACCCATTCACTAGTCTACTGTGACGTGTCAGACTACTCTACCAGAATGTGTGGTTATGCACTGAAAGATACAATCTTTCTTTCTGTTCTTGCATGAATCTGAGGTGGTCCTCTCTTATTCTGTCTTCCCTCTCACGGTCAGGGAGCATGTAAGTTATGAATCTCGTTATTGGATGCTACAAGGCAAGAACAAACCACTGGATACCACAAACAACACTTCTCATAACCTCAAAAATAGCTCCTTAGCGAAATATCAGCCAATAGGCTGTGCTGAACCAGGATACACCCAAACACTTTGATACCGATAGGCACACTAACCATTGACTCAGCTGCTAGTGACTCCCTAGAGTCATCTCCCGGAGGACAGGGGTTGGTGTGTGGGTTGTGGAAGAGAGTCTTGTCTCCATCTCCCCAGGGGAACGGCTGAGCAGATCACAAACGTACACACACATGGACACATGATTATCATGTGACAAGGGCAGGTTAGACACACCTTGTTTCTGATCCTCAGATGAGGCCAATTAAAATAAGCATGCTCTTCATGATCCTTCTCTGCGGCTATACAAGGCGGAATAAACACTGACAGATGAATATTGGGACACTACTGGTGTGTGTGTCAAGAGGTGTACGTGATGATAAGAGGTGTACATGGCGACAAGAGGCCCACCAAATGGACTCTTAATCAGATACAAAGCCGTGGTTTCCTAGGCCGGTACTGTGGATAGCACTCACCGATCAAGTTCTTCCATGTCAGGTAGCCAACGACAGGAGCAGCGATGAATAGCGACTGAAAGTGATAAACCAAAAGCACATTAACAAGTAATAGACGTACATACTCTAAATTAGACACACAATTTTTTTCCAAGTAGACAGTGTTCGTTTGGCATGCATTTCCTCCTTAGCCATTGATTCTGCAAAATTCGACTCGGAACGCACTCGATACGGACCAAAACCTATACATAAAGCAAAAATCCAATATAAATGGGGATCTAACTGAACCCATCGAGTCATATTAAATATTTATTACTTTGTCTCCAAAAACCGTAGAGTCTCCTTGGTTTCATAGCCAAAGCTGCCATTTTTCAACGTCCCCACGTCCAATTTACATGGTTTGAACTGAAAGTGGAACTATAGCTGAATTATGGACGAAGATTCCGTTATCGTTGAAAAAAGCGACGAAGGGGAGAGAGCGATGAGTGTGGTGGATGGCTTTGTTCTAGAAGAAAACAAAATGTCATATCCCGTTAGTCATCGTTAGTTAATGAATCGATGTTTAGTAAAAATTATACAATTCCGTAATGGCTTTCCTGTTTTCTTAGAACCAGCGACCATCTTTTGTCCCGGAAGATTTCGGTAAAGTAAAGCACTCTAAATCAGGTAATACGGCTGTGTGCAGTAGTTCGGATGACGTAGCTTGCATACATGAAGACACACACAATTAATACTAACTATGTTACATCATCGCTACCCCAAACATACAGTACACACAGTACATAATAATATTATAGTACGTACGTACAGCACACACAGTAGATACAGCGCACTCAGTGCATGAAATACACACAGTATATACATTGCACAGTCAATATTTTTCAAAGTACACATGAGCAGTATTAAAAAGGTTACAATTTACTGTGTTGAGGAAGATCCCTTGTTCTCGCAGCTCTGTAAGGACCCATGGACACTCAGTCAAGCACTCATTGATGTGACATTCTCTTTACCCTACTCTTAAGCTCCTTTGTCTTCAGCTCTGTACCCTGTGTTCACCTCCTGCTTAGGAAACGAAGGAGGGAGCTTGAATGAGATGAAGTCTTGTGAATGTTGTGGTGTCCAGAAGCCTGCGGTAGAGTTCATCGCACCATCCAGAAGGTTCTGTACTGTGTCTTGCTGCAAGCGCTACAGTGCTGAGCGAAGGTATCATCCTCAAGGGAAAGTTTCTAAACAAAAGGGGAATTCTGTTAGTAAGGAACAAGTGAGCGTGCACATACACACATACACACGCACACACACACACACACACACACACACACACACACACACACACACACACATGCAAGTATGCATACACACTTACACAGTACGCACACATGTTTATTGTTAGTATACACACACACATGCACACACACATGCACACACACATGCACACATGTCCTGTATTCATTAGACCTTTGTCTGTAGTTAACTCTTCGGCAGAGAATGGCAGCATACACACCCTCAAATCCTTCCAACCCCTCCCCTTCATCTGTGTCCAGCCCACCTCCAGTTCCTCTGTCACCAGTCAATGTGAGTCAGTCCTTTATGATAACGTTAGTTCAAGATCACTCATATGGTTATCAACCCTCACAGTTGTATGTCTGTGCTAGTTTCTACTTTCTCTTTGCCTGTTGTATAGACCAGTAAAGGGAAGAGAAAACGAACACCAGCCAATACAGAGAACACCCCGGCATCAAAGAAGAATAGAGGTGATCATGTCTGTATCCCTGACTACTGTTGTATGCTTCTATTCTGATGACATCCTCGTAGGCCAATCACCTAGTGACCCACTCTACGTCCACCCGATGGGTATGTCTCTAGGATTCTGGACTCAAGAAGATGTCTGTGTGTTTCTAAAAGACCTCGGCTTTGAGGCTTATCAAGAGCGCTTTCAGAACCACATGGTCGACGGCAGAGCACTGCTCCTCATCAATGAAGATCACATGATAAAATACCTTGGATTAATGCTTGGTCCTGCCCTGAAGATACAGGCTCAGTTGGATGCCATCAAACAGGCAGAAGGGCAAACATAACATGGAGATTTGTATTTGTAGGGGTCCACAGGACACGTTGCGAGCCCCTGGTTATTTTCACTGTTTTTAGTTTGCATATGTAACGTATTGTACACCCATGGACTTCAAGTACGTACTACTTCTGTATACTAGAGACTTTGCATGTAGTTATGTGTATCACGTGCTTTATGAGTGACGTCATTATGGCTTGGTCCCGCCTCCTCTCTGCGCCGCGTGTAAGAAGAGAATTTCCTCTTTTGTTGGTCCCTAAACAATCTTCACTGGGTTATCCTCCCGACGGACCGGACGGCACGAAACGCTCGATTCAGACACACCGAGAGCGTGGTCGATAGCTGTCGACACCGACGAGTGTTTTCCACCGTAAAAAAGGTTTTTTGTGATTGTTGAACGTGCCTAACGACTCCTTCAGATCAAGGTGAAGTCGTCAAAAACGGTGCAGGATCCCGCCAAATTCCGGCCAGCAAAAGCAGGTAGGTATATTCACCATATTACAAGTATCTTATGATCGCTGTTTGGACCTACTTCATCGCACTCTTCAATCTCTGGTAGTAATTGCATTATGCCGAGGAAGGTCCACAAGAAGTGTACCGCTAAGGACGGGAGCGACTATCGATCGGCTTTGAGGAGGAATGCCGACGAAGCCAGTGAGTTGACCCTACAACCACACCCGATACACGCTATTCCCCTCTCCCATCCCTCGCTCATGTTCCCCTCTCCCATCCCTCGCTCCTGTCCCCCTCTCCCATCCCTTGCTCCTGTCCCCCTCTCCCATCCCTCGCTCATGTCCCCCTCTCCCATCCCTCGCTCTTGTCCCCCTCTCCCATCCCTCGCTCCTATTCCCCTCTCCCATCCCTTGCTCCTGTCCCCCTCTCCCATCCCTCGCTCATGTCCCCCTCTCCCATCCCTCGCTCTTGTCCCCCTCTCCCATCCCTCGCTCCTATTCCCCTCTCCCATCCCTTGCTCATGTTCTCCTCTCCCATCCCTCGCTCCTGTTCCCCTCTCCCATCCCTCGCTCCTGTCCCCCTCTCCCATCCCTCGCTCCTGTTCCCCTCTCCCATCCCTCGCTCCTGTCCCCCTCTCCCATCCCTCGCTCCTGTTCCTCTCTCCCATCCCTCGCTCATGTTCCCCTCTCCCATCCCTCGCTCCTGTCCTCTGTATCAACACACGTTCCCTATGAGCCCAGGGCTACTGTTATGGTATGTCAGGTCAGCATTCATGTCAATATTCTCTCCCTTGTTCATTGAAGGTTTGTTAGAAATTCTGAACAAAGTCTTGTCTGATGTGAAGAAATCAGACAAGACTTGTGCTGATCCTAATGCCGACCCCCCCTTCCTGGTGGCCAGGAGTCCAACTGTGTACATGCCAGGGTCTGCTAGCAGCCAGGACCAGCTCAGCAAGCCTTCCAGGATCACAGTGGCCTACGTCGGGTCCAGTGGAGAAGGATACCTGGACACCATGGGGTACGAGTACCTACAGGAAGACAGGACACAGGCTGGGAGGAAGTCACCGTCAGTGGTGTATGCTGCAGAGACAGATCGAGAGGAAGTAGTTCAACAGGAAGTGGTGGAACATGAAATAGTCGTTGGGGAAGAAAGCGGTCTTGATTTTCATGTCATTGAAACATTCAACGTTGATGAAATTCCAAGGGCTGAAGAAATGGTTGAGATTGTAGAGAGCCAGCCGGAGCCAGTAGCCCCTCCCCCTCAGATCAGTGAGACCCAGAGCCAGCCGGTCCCAATAGGTATTTCGGTGGACACCGTAGAGGACCCAGTCCTGGCCACTGCTCTCCAACTCCCTGCAGACTCCTTCACGTTCCACCTCCTCAACTACTACACACCACCAGCAGCCGACCAGACTCAGCTATGGGCGGATGATACGGTCCCTGTTGATAGCGTGGGCCGCACCGACCCCGCCTCCTATCTGACCACGTACACCACGCAAGGTGAGGATGACAGCAGCTGCAGCTCGCAGAACATCTCCGTCCCGCAATGCGACTTGCCCCCTTCAGCCTTCATCTGCCCTGAGTGCAGGGCCTGTTTCTCCCTCCTGCACCAGTTCCAGGATCACCTCCTCACCCACCCAGATCCACAGGATAAGAAATTTCTCTGTCAGTTCTGTGGTAAGAGGTTTCTTCGAGCTGACCACCTCAACCGACACACTATGCTGCACAAGAATGTGAAGGTGTTCAAGTGTAGGACCTGTGGAGAGGAGTTTGGAAGGGCCTCACACTTGGACAAGCACAGGAGACGCTTCCACTCTCATCCGGGGACTGCCTCTCCACTTATGAAAGGATCAGCACTTCAACAAGAATCAAAGACCTCAGAAGGATGCAATCTGCATCTTCTGGCAGCTGTAGCTTCACCAGAAGGTCGTGGTAACCAAGGCAACAGTCTGGGAGGCGAGATAGTTCAAGGGTCCCATGTCCCCGTGGCACAGGTCGAGGAGACGGTGATAGCAGACGGTTACCAGGAACTCGAGGACCCTCTGGTCCAGCCCGGTGGGGACCAGGAGCAGGACCGCCCTCATCAGTGTGACCAGTGTGGGAGGAGATTCTTCAGGATCACTCATCTTCGGAGACACCGAAGGATTCATACTGGAGAACGGCCATTTTTGTGTCATATTTGTGGCCGTCGTTATGCTCGTGGTGATTACCTCCGAGCGCACATCCAGGCCCACCGGAAGGAGAAAGTGCACAAGTGCAAGGTCTGCAACGAGGTGTTCCTTGACCTGATGAGATTCTCTGAGCACTGCCGCTCACACTCCCAGGAGGAGTTTGACCTGGCTGATGCCAAAACTGAACGAAAATCCAATCGAAACCCAAACTACCCTTCAACCACCAAGGACTTTTCATCCATGATGATGGGGGAATTGGGAGAAATTGTATCCATGGTTACTGTGCCAACGTCTGAGGAAGTAGTCATAGGCAGTGACGATGTGAATCAGATTGTCACTTTAGGTACTGAAATGCCAGAGCAAGACTTTGGTCGAGGTTCATTTGGGAACCGGGACCACCAGGAGGTGGAGCAGCACCCCAACGAAGGAGCATTGCGCAATCTGTTCCAAGATGCTTCAAAGAATGTCAACCTACAGGAAGCTCTTTTAAGCTTAGGTGAGTATCCATGGAAGTTGTGGGTGTGTCTGCAGCTCACGTAGCTTTAGTGTGGTGGGTGTGTCTGCAGCACACGTATCTTTAGTGTGGTGAGTGTGTCTGCAGCACACGTAGCTTTAGTGTGGTGAGTGTGTCTGCAGCACACGTAGCTCCAGTACACCTGTAACAAAAGTTCTTCTATCCTTCATACTTAGGTTCAATGTCCTCGTCTCAGATTGAGGCTCTGTTGAGTGTTGCTTCTAGCATTGTTGGACTCACTGGAGGGAACCTGGCTAGCTCTCAGCAGCCCACTCAGCAAGCATCATACGCTTCTCAACTGCAGCAAACTCTGGCCTTCACCTCAAATCAACAACAAACAACTTCGTATGGGTCACACAGTCAACAAACAACTTCGTATACACCACAAAGTCAACAAACAACTTCATATGGGTCACACAGTCAACAAACAACTTCGTATATGCCACAAAGTCAACAAGCAACTTCGTATGGGGCACACAGTCAACAAACAACTTCATATACGCCACAAAGTCAACAAACAACTTCGTATGCGTCACAAAGTCAACAAGCAACTTCGTATGGGTCACAACACCAGCAATCAACTCACTACACCTCACAGCACCAGCAAACACCATCTCACACCTCACAGCACCAGCAAATACCACCTTATACCTCTCAGCACCAGCAAACACCACCTTATCCCTTGCAGCACCAGCAAACACCATCATACAATTCACATCAACTGCTCCAAGCACAAACTATGTACCAGCCACAGAGCATGCAGGTAGTGAGCGACGTCTCTAGGTCCAGTTGCCAAGAACAAAACAACATTGCTACAACATTTCCCAATTACACGCTTTAGCACAATTTTATTTCTGTCAATTATTTCACGAATGATTTTTTTGATCTACCTAAGGCCACTGCATCAAATAATTACGTAATCAAAACATGGCGTCTGCTTGAAAGGTACGTACTGCTGGATTCAAACTCTTCGTTTTGTTCTCCTTTGCAGTGATTATAGTCGAAATGTATCTACCGTAGTCCTATGTGACAATTCCAATAGTATTTTCCTTTTCGTATACCTACTTTAAGCATGCGATGTTCCATTTCAAATAAGTCTCCGATACCAATACCAATTTGTTTCTCCTTCCAGAGCGCCAATCAGCCTGTGTCCTACAACACACAGACGATACCTCTGTGATGGTATAGAAGGTAGAAATGGAGAGGTTTGTTGCTGGGTTGAAAAATCGCAGCGACGAGGATGTAACCAAAATGGAAATGGGGAGATTCGTCCCCAGTGGCTTAAAAAGTCGCGGTGATGAAGAAAGCGCAAGGATTGACATGGAGAGGTTTGTCGCTGGTTTGAAAAGTCGCAGTGACGAAGAAAGAGCTAAGACAGCCAAATATCTAAAGCGATACGTCACTACTGAACTACAGGAATGTTCCACTGAAGAATACAACACGTTTTTTGACAGTTTGAACAAACATGTATTCGACCTGGTGTCCAGTAGCGAGGCACACGAGAAGAAAGGAGCTATTGTTGCCATTGGTGTGTGTGTGTGTGTGTGTGTGTGTGTGTGTGTGTGTGTGTGTGTGTGTGTGTGTGTGTGTGTGTGTGTGTGTGTGTGTGTGTGTGTTTGTGTGTGTTTGTGTGTGTGTGTGTGTGTGTGTGTGTGTGTGTGTGTGTGTGTGGTGGCTATGCTAATGTGTCCCTTATGATCCTGTGTTCGTAGTGAATTTGATTGGTCTAGATGATGGTAATGTAACTAGAGTGAGTCGTTTTGCCAACTACCTCCGTAACATCCTGCCCAACCAAGACGCCACCATCATGGAGATGGGAGCAAAAGCTATTGGCCGACTGGCACTGGCAGAGAGTGCGATAACGGCTGAGTATGTGGAGTTTGAGGTGAAGAGGGCCTTGGAGTTCCTTGGACAGGACAAGAACGAGCTCAAGCGACATGCTGCTGTGAGTGGGGTTGCTGGAAGGACACCATTGAATACTTCAAGAAGATACTTAGCTAGATGAACATGTTACTGGTTGCTAAGCAATACTATCCCTCCTCCCCTGCAGGTCCTGGTGCTACGTGAGCTGGCTATCTACTCTCCTACGCTCTTTTACCAATCAATTCAACAATTCTTTGAGAACATATTTGGAGCCATTAGAGATCAGAAGGTGATGTGTGTACTACCGTTTGTTCATGTGTCAATGTCTGTACGCTCCACACAGCTGGTACACCCCACACAGCTGGTACACTCCACACAGCTGGTACACTCCACACAGCTGGTACACTCCACACAGCTGGTACACTCCACACAGCTGGTACGCTCCACACAGCTGGTACACTCCACACAGCTGGTACACCCCACACAGCTGGTACGCTCCACACAGCTGGTACACTCCTCCACACAGCTGGTACACTCCACACAGCTGGTACGCTCCACACAGCTGGTACACTCCACACAGCTGGTACACTCCACACAGCTGGTACACTCCACACAGTTGGGCATGTTGTTTATGGTACACTAAATTGTTCACTAAAGCCGAGTTGTCCTTGTGTGCAGGCTAATATTCGTGAGAAGGCAGTCCTTGCTTTGCGAGCATGTCTGCATCTCCTAGCAGATCGTGAGAACAAGGAGATGTTGAATCACGCCTATTACCGGCACACCTACGATGAAGCCATGAAGGGACTCGGTGAGGTGACCTCCTCTGGCAAAGACAAGACTGCCTCCAATAAGGATGACAGAATACACGGTTCCCTGCTCATCATCAATGAACTGGTGTTGATAAGCATGCCTCAAGACCCCATTCTGAAGAAGGAAGGCTTTGAAGTGGAGGAGGACACGGAACAGGACTTGTTCAAGCTGTACTCCGTTGGAGAAGAATTGTTCCTGAGACAACCAGAGATGTTGAAATTACTAATGCAGGGGAATTCCCTCCAGAGCCGGAAGTCTGACACTCGCACAGGTTGGAGCAAGGGGTGTAAGCAGCTGATTGCTAAGCATTTCACAGAAGTGGGTCATGTGATCATCATGTGATTGCTATCCACATGTTCCAACCCTCACCCCTTTCCTCAGATTTGTCCGACAGTTCTGAGGTACAGAGCCACCAAGAACCCCCTCATCCAGCAAGCAGTCCTTGCTCTACTGCCTCGACTGGCCATGTTTGACCCAGAGCAGTTTGCAGAACTGTGAGTACCTGGGGAATCCCCCCCACAAGCTCAAATGTGGCATTAGCCTCTCTCTGCTTTCCCCAGGTACCTCAAGGACTCCATGCTGGTGCTCCTGAACTCAGTCAAGAGGGAGAAGGAGAAGTCTTCCAGCTTCAGGGCATTGGGGCTAGCTGCCTACGCTGTTAAAGATGAGGTTCTTCCCTACCTTGAGGAGATCATCAATGCCATTCGATTGTGTCTGCCTGTCAACAGGGATGTCAGCACCAGAAGGTGAGTTCCTTGCTCTACGTGTGGGGTGATGTGCTGCACCAGGTGCCTTGCTCTACGTGTGGGGTGATGTGCTGCACCAGGTGCCTTGCTCTACATGTGGGGTGATGTGCTGCACCAGGTGCCTTGCTCTACATGTGGGGTGATGTGCTGCACCAGGTGCCTTGCTCTACATGTGGGGTGATGTGCTGCACCAGGTGCCTTGCTCTACATGTGGGGTGATGTGCTGCACCAGAAGGTGAGTGCCTTGCTCTACGTGTGGGGTGATGTGCTGCACCAGGTGCCTTGCTCTACATGTGGGGTGATCTGCTGCACCAGGTGCCTTGCTCTACATGTGGGGTGATCTGCTGCACCAGGTGCCTTGCTCTACATGTGGGGTGATGTGCTGCACCAGGTGCCTTGCTCTACATGTGGGGTGATCTGCTGCACCAGGTGCCTTGCTCTACATGTGGGGTGATGTGCTGCACCAGGTGCCTTGCTCTACGTGTGGGGTGATGTGCTGCACCCTCTGGTCTCCTCCAGCCGTCCCAGTCGCGCTCCACAAGCAGAGACCACCATATTCCCCTGCATCAGTCTGCTGACCCACGCCCTGGGGATGAGGATCAAGGACCAGCTCCAGAGCATACTGGACCCCATGTTTGCCATGGGCCTCAGCCAGGGACTGACCTCCTCACTGGAGGTCATAGCTGCTGAAGTCCCAGCTTTGGAACCAGATATCCAGAGTGAGGACATGAACACCTCTGTAGTGTGAGGCTATGAATATCATTACATCTCTCTCTCTCCAGCTGGGATCCTTCGCATGCTCTCAGTCATTTTAATGCAACAACAGCTGAAGCATCCGGGATCTCCAAAGAGCAGTAACTCAACATGTGTGTATTTTTGTATGGTGACAATATACGTATAATGTGTATATACTATGTATAGTGACAATATTATACGTATGGCTGTGTAGTGACACTGCACAGCAATGTATATGTATGTATGTATGTATGATACACTTCTACTATAGTTTGTTCTCCGATAGCTGCTTTCATGACATCTGGTCAGGAGATTGACATCGCCATGGTAACCCTGGCTCTCCGTACTCTTGGGACCTTCAACTTCGGCCGTCTGCCTCCAATGCAGTTCGTGGCCAGTTGTGCTGACAACTTCCTCACCAGTGAACACAAGGAGGTGCGTCTGGAGGCGGTCCGGTCCTGTGCAGCGCTGCTAGTCCCCATGCTGAACTCACCGTCGATACTGGAGGAGTCCTTCCCTGTGGTCAGCACTGCCTCCAACCAGGTGGTGTCCGAGGTGCTGACACGGCTGCTGACTGTGGGGATCACTGACCAAGGTGGGTGGGGTGGGGTCTGCCTGGGTGGATAGGGGTGGGGTTGTTCAGACAGAGCAGATCTGGGTAGAGTAAGGTAGAGGTGGGGCTTTGGTGGGGTGGAAGTGGGTGGGGTGGAGTTAGGGCTTTGGTGGGGTGGAAGTGGGTGGGGCTTTGGTGGGGTGGAGGTAGGCGGGGCTTTGGTGGGGTGGAAGTGGGTGGGGCTTAGGTGGGGCTTTGGTGGGGTGGAGGTAGGCGGGGCTTTGGTGGGGTGGAGGTAGGGCTTTGGTGGGGTGGAAGTGGGTGGGGCTTAGGTGGGGCTTTGGTGGGGTGGAGGTGGGTGGGGCTTTGGTAGGGCTTTGGTGGGGTGGAGGTGGGCGGGGCTTAAGGGTTCAGCAGTAGTTGTTGGTGGGTATGCCGATGTCTGATATGTTGCAGTTGATGACTAACAAGGTGATGGACCACTCCCTCCTTGTACTCCTGGTAGATGACCAAGTCAGACTGTGTGTTCTCTCCACTTTGGATGAGCGGTTCAATGCTCATCTCTCTCAGCCGGAGAACATAACCATCCTGTTCTTTGCCCTTCACGACAAGAAGTTCCATATTAGGGAAGTTGCCTTGGCAACCATTGGTCGCCTTAGTGACCTGAACCCTGCCTTCGTGATGCCATCCCTTCGGAAAGTCCTCATCCAAATCCTCACAGAACTGGAATACAGTGGAATCGGGAAGAACAGGGAGCAGAGTGCTAGATTGCTATGGCAACTAATCACCGAGGCACCCAATTTGGTTAAGCCCTACAAAGAAGCCATATTAAAGGTGGGTTACTAGGTTGTCGTGACAACGTATGCCTTCAAATTTGCACTGTGTCCTGTAGGTTCTCATTCCCAAATTAAAAGATTCCAGTTCCAATCCTACTGTTCTGACCAGCATCCTCATAGCAGTTGGGGAGCTGGCTCAAGTGTCCGGTCCAGAGATGAGGGTGCATGCGGATGACCTCTTTCCAGTTATTCTTGAGATGCTCCAGGACAGTGCGTCTGCCACTAAGAGGGCCGTAGCCCTGTACACACTGGGGAAACTGGTGGAGTACACTGGGTGGGTGTGGTGTGGGAGGGGTCTATGAATGCTTGTGTGATTCACTCTGGTCTCCTTCCTCCCCTGTTCCCCATCACACTTCATGTACTTCAGATATGTTGTGGAGCCGTACATGAAATATCCTGACCTTTTGGGAATATTACTGAACTTTCTTAAATCTGGGTCAAACCCTGCAATTAGGAAGGAGGTGGGTTCAGTAGCAAGCTGTTGACACACAATAGTATTCAGTCTCCCATGTTCTTCAGGTGATGCGTGTGCTTGGGTTGCTAGGCGCCCTGGACCCCCACAAACACAAGCAGAGCCAGAACGTGGACCAGAAGTCCGCAATGAAGGACATCCACTCTTCTGACGTCAAGCATGCTAGCAAGGAGGAATCCAATGAGGCACTCATTGCTCTAGCAGGGGGAAACCCCGAAGAACTGTACCCAACAGTTGCCATAGCAGCACTGATGCATATCCTGAAGGACCAGTCACTGGTGCAGCATCACCACTTGGTCATTCAGTCCCTGGCGTACATCTTCAAGAGCTTGGGGATCAAATCAGTCCCCTACTTGTCCCAAATAATGCCCTCTTTCATCAACGCCATAAGAACTTGCGATCCAACCTTCAGAGAGGTCAGTATACATGACACTCTTGTGTTGGTCATGTGTCTGTCATGTGATGTCTTTCCATGTCTTCACAGTATCTCTTCCAGCAACTGGGCAGCATCATCTCCATCATAAAGCAGCACGCAAGGAGTTACATGAATGATATTTTTGTTGTCATAAGTGTGAGTTATATTGTAGGCATGTGATAGTCATGTGACAGTCACACCATGTTTAATTATTCAGGAATTCTGGAGTCCCAACTCCGCCTTGCAGAACACCATAATTATTCTGATAGAGCAGATTGTGGTTGCTATGGGTGATGAGCTGAAGGCTTACTTGCCAAATCTGGTACATCCTGTACTGAAGCTGTTTGTCTATGACCAGAGCAAGCAAAGGGTGGCCACACAGAAGGTAGCCCTACCAGCAACAGAGAGTGGTGTCCTTAGTTCCTTTCTTCGAGTGGAGCCACCCCTCACCTGTGCTGCATGTAGCACCTCTCACCTGTACTGCATGTAGCCACCTCTCACCTGTACTGCGTGTAGCCACCTCTCACCTGTACTGCGTGTAGCCACCCCTCACCTGTACTGTGTGTAGCCACCTCTCACCTGTACTGCGTGTAGCCACCTCTCACCTGTACTGCGTGTAGCCACCTCTCACCTGTACTGTGTGTAGCCACCTCTCACCTGTACTACGTGTAGCCACCTCTCACCTGTACTACGTGTAGCCACCTCTCACCTGTGCTGTGTGTAGCCACCTCTCACCTGTACTGCATGTAGCCACCTCTCACCTGTACTGTTCTTGTTCACTGGCAGATGTTGAGGGCTCTACAAATGTGCGGAGCTAATCTTGATGACTACCTCCATCTTCTTGTCCATCACATTGTCAAATGTTTTGATACCAAAGACAACCCACTGGATTTGAAGAGGTGTGTACTGTGTGTGTGTGTGTGTGTGTGTGTGTGTGTGTGTGTGTGGTGTAGCAGAGGTGTGTGCTCGGTGTGTGTGATATTGTGTATCCCCTTAAGAGTTGCTATGGAAACCATTCAAGAATTGTCCGAGGCCCTCAACTTCAGCGACTACTCCTCAGTGATCGTGCACGGTTTGGTGAGAGCACTGGAGTATTCACCTGAGCTGAGGGATGTTGCCATGGATACCATGTGTTGTCTAGTGGTCCAGCTGGGCCACAGGTTCAAAGTCTTCATTCCGATGATGTCCAAGGTGTGTTGTGGTCTGGTGGACGGATGTGTTCCTGTGGTGACCCATGGTGATATCGCCTACATAGGTACTCACCAAGCACAAGATAACCAATGTCAAGTACGAGATGTTGCTTCAGAAACTGGCAGCTGTAAGGGAAATTCCCTAAATAACCCCTCCCTCTCCTCTTCCAATCATCCGTCACTCTGTCACTTAGAACGAAGCGTTAGTTTGGGAGGAAGAGATGGACAGAGACACAAGGCAGAAGGGGAACCTGTCAAATGACATTGAAGCTGCGTCCTACAGTAACAAGATGTACGTGGGCGTGGCTGGATTGCAGAGGGTAAGTTCCTATGATAATTAATTTTTATATGGTTTACTGTTTTTGTATTTCAAAAGGCGTGGCAAGCGACAGGGCGTGTCTCAAAGGATGATTGGGTGGAGTGGCTGAGGAGGCTGGGGGTAGAGCTTCTGAAGGAGTCTCCCCACCCTGCCCTCAGGTCGTGCTGGGCACTAGCACAGAACTACAATCCTCTCTCAAGGTGGGTCCCTTGCACACCCCCACCCCTTGCAGCACTGGTACCCCCCTCTCCGCTCTGTCCAGGGAGTTGTTCAACGCTGCCTTTGTCTCGTGTTGGATGGAGCTTACCACTGCTCAGCAAGAGGACCTGGTGGCCAACCTCAAACTAGCCCTGTCCGTCCCCAACATCCCCGAGATCACTCAGACGCTGCTCAACTTGGCTGAGTTCATGGAGCACTGTGAAGAGGCATCTGTAAGGCGGATTGTTGCTATGGTACCCCAGTACTTGTCCGACTGTCCACCCCCTCCCACCCCAGGGCCCTCTCCCTCTCAGCCCGACACTGTTGGGAGAGTGTGCCATGAACTGCAGGGCCTATGCCAAAGCCCTTCACTACAAGGAGCTGGAGTTCCACAAAGGACCCAACACTAAGATACTGGAATCCCTCATCAGGTAGGAACCATTGGGCTTACCTGCCATACTTCTACCAGTTCCTGATTCAAATTCCATGTTGAACCCCACTTCAGTATTAACAACAAACTCCAGCAGTCAGATGCAGCCGAAGGAGTCCTGGAATATGCCCTGAAGAACCACCAGGCGGACCTCCGGGTGCAGGAGGAGTGGTACGAGTCCCTCCACGACTGGGAGAAGGCCAACCTTGCCTATGAGAAGAAGCAGTATGTGCGTCCGGAGGACAAGAGCCTCAAGCTGGGGAGAATGAGGTGTCTCGATGCACTGGGAGAGTGGTAAGCCATGTGATCCCCATGTGATTTGGACTGCATGTCTTGACTGCTGACTGTGTCCAGGGAGAAGTTGTTTAAGTTGTCCTCGGAGTACTGGGAGTCAGCAGATGAGGAGATTAAGAAGAGCATGTCGCGCATGTCAGCCGCTGCCGCCTGGGGCCTGGGGCGCTGGGACGCAATGGAGCAGTATGTGCAGATGATTCAGGAGGACACTGTGGAGGGGTCCTTCTACCGAGCAGTGACTGCTGTCCAACACAACAGTTTCCAGGAAGCCAAGGAGGTACTGAGTGGAGGCGGGGTAGGGGCTGTCCAGGGAGGGGGTGTTCCCAGTCCAGGGGTGGGGTGTGTCCAAAGGGTTTAGGTATCTAGAGAGTAGGGGTATTCATATTGCCTGTGTGTGAAGGTACGTAGATACCAGACACCTATCTCTATACCTTTGACCTCAGTTGATCTCAGTGGCTCGTGATGTGCTGGACACCGAGCTGACTGCTCTCGTTGGGGAAAGCTACAACCGAGCATATGGAGCCTTGATCCAGGTCCAGTTGCTGTCAGAGCTGGAAGAAGTGATACAGTACAAGACAGTGAAGGAGAGGCAGGATAGTATCAGGGACAACTGGTGGACACGCCTTCAGGTAGGGCTGTGGGTGTGGCACCACATTCGTGAATTACATTATTGACCTCCTCCCTTCTCTCCCAACCTATCCCACTCCCTCCCCCAGGGGACACAGGATAATGTGGAAGACTGGGAGAGAATACTACGTGTGCATTCACTGGTGCTGAAGCCTCAGGAGCACATCAATGCTTTAGTGAGATACGCCGGCATCTGTAGGAAGTCTGGAAGAATGGTGGGTCCTCCCAGCACACGCACACACACCTCTTGTTCAGTGCAGCCTTCCACCCCACTGAGTGCTCTGTCCTCCCAGCACACGCACACACACCTCTTGTTCAGTGCAGCCTTCCACCCCACTGAGTGCTCTGTCCTCCCAGCACACGCACACACACCTCTTGTTCAGTGCAGCCTTCCACCCACTGAGTGCTCTGTCCTCCCAGCACACGCACACGCACCTCTTGTTCAGTGCAGCCTTCCACCCCACTGAGTGCCCTGTCCTCCCAGCACACATGCACACACCTCTTGTTCAGTACAGCCTTCCACCCCACTGAGTGCTCTGTCCTCCCAGGCAATGTCACACCGCACCCTCGTCCTGCTCCTGGGCTACGACCCCACCACGTCTCCCGAACAGTCGCTACCTTCAGACAAACCACTGGTCAGCTATGCCTTCATCAAGTACATGTGGTACGCTGGAAGAAAGGTCAGTGTTCTGTGATGTACGTGTTGTCAGTCTGAGCTCCACCCCTCTGTCCCCGCCCATGTCAGTCTGAGCTCCACCCCTCTGTCCCCGCCCATGTCTGTAGGAAGAAGCATACAAAATGTTGACGTCATTTGTGACTAAATGGCTTCATTTGGAAGAGAGAGACAAGTCTGAACTGGATGCCTTGCTCTCCCGTTGCTACCGGCGACTAGGTGATTGGCAGCTAAGTCTCTCTGGGGACCCCTCTCCCTTGGAAGTGACAGAAATCATCGAGTCCTATCACATGGCCACCAAGTACAACGACCGCTCCTACAAGGGGTGGCATGCCTGGGCCTTCATGAACTATGAAGCCTTGAACTTGCTCAAGTATCGGAAGAGCCACTCCTCCACCACGTCCTCCCCATCCAACACCATTGACGTAGGTTCACTGATCAGGGCCCTCTCACGTGTCTACCTGTTTCTAATCCTTCATTGTAGATGACCATCTCCTATGCCTGTGCTGCTATCCACGGGTTCTTCAAGTCCATTGCTCTCTCTGTCAAGAGCTCTCTACAGGACACACTACGGTAAGATACATTTGGTTGTCAAGGCAACACTGTAGTGAGGTGTATGGTTGTCAAGGTTGGTAGTGTCCCCACCCACCCGCCCACAGGTTGCTTACCCTCTGGTTTGACTTGGGATATGACCCTCAAGTCCACAGGGTGCTGGCCGATGGTGTTAAGATGGTGGATAAGAACACCTGGTTACAGGTGGTCCCTCAACTCATTGCCAGAATTGACTCTCCCAAAGAGCTCATCAGTAAACTCATCCACGATCTCCTGGCTGATGTGGGGAAGCAGCACCCTCAGGTTAGTGGATGCCAGGTGTTGTGGTGGGTGAGGAGTACCCTTACAGTAGAGTGCTATGGTTGATGTTCCTGTGTGTGTGCTGGTTGCAGGCCCTTATCTACCCACTAACTGTGGCCACAAAGTCAGCGAGTCCACTTCGTAAAGATGCAGCTAACCGCATCCTGACGAGCATGTCCGAGCACTCCAGTCAGCTGGTGCAGCAGGCTAGGATGGTCTCCGAGGAGCTCATCAGAGTGGCCATCTTGTGGCATGAGCAGTGGCATGAGGCCTTAGAGGAAGCCTCTCGACTGTACTTTGGAGAGAGCAATGTCAAAGGAATGCTTCAGGTCCTGGCGCCCCTGCATGTGATGATGGAGAAGGGGCCGGAAACACTGAAGGAATCCTCTTTCAATCATGTATGTTCATGGCAGATGACTGTCATGTGATGTTGAGTGACTACCGTGATGTTTTGGCTACTTCCTGTCTGCAGGCTTACGGGAGGGACCTGGCTGATGCGCATGATTGGTGCAAGAAGTACCGGAGTACCAACAGCATCAAAGACCTCAACCAAGCGTGGGACCTCTACTACCATGTGTTCAGGAGGATCAGTAAGCAGCTGCCACAGGTGAGGTCGAGTGAGACCCCTCAGCTGGTGTGTGGTGAGCCTCCTTTCTCCTACAGCTAACAACGCTTGAACTCCAATATGTCTCACCAAAGCTGCTGGCCTGCAGGGACCTGGATCTAGCTGTTCCTGGTACATACGACCCTAACTCTGTAACAATCAGGATCAACCATGTGGCCTCCGCCCTACACGTCATCACATCCAAACAGAGACCGAGGAAACTGAGGATTTACGGTATGCTACTGTCCCCGTTCAGTCCTTTGTTGGTGACGGCACCCAGTGCACTATCCTGCAGGTAGCGATGGTAAAGAGTACATGTTCTTACTGAAAGGCCACGAGGACCTCAGACAAGATGAGCGTGTCATGCAGCTCTTTGGACTGGTCAACACCTTACTGGCCAGTCACACAGAGACTTTTAACAGACATTTACAGTTAGTATTGGCCTCTTATGTGTAGCCCCCGGGCTCTTACAGCCCCCCATCTTGCCATACTGTAGTATCCAGCAGTACTCAGTGATCCCCCTGTCCCAGAACTCTGGTCTGATCGGGTGGGTGCCCCACTGTGACACCATGCACGCTCTCATCAGAGACTATCGCGAGAGAAAGAAAGTCATGTTGAACGTGGAGCACAGGTTGATGCTGCAGGTGGGTGTGGAGTGGGCGTGTTCTTGATGAAGGGAGCATGTTGTCAGTTCTCCTTTTCCCAGATGACGTCCGATTATGATAAACTGTCTCTGCTTCAAAAAGTGGAAGTGTTCGAACACGGCCTCAACAATACTAACGGAGACGACCTTGCAAAGGTCTTGTGGCTCAAAAGTCCTAATTCAGAGGTGAGTGGAGGTCGGGGTGTCCCTACGGTATTGTGTGACATCTGTTTATCCACTGGCTGCTCTGCTACCAGGTGTGGTTCGACCGGCGAACCAACTACACAAGGTCATTGGCAGTCATGTCGATGGTGGGATATGTATTGGGGCTCGGAGACAGACACCCCTCCAATCTCATGCTGGACAGAACCACTGGACATGTTGTGCACATTGACTTTGGAGACTGCTTTGAGGTGAGTAAACCTTCATATGTTCACTCACAGGTCTACTCACAGGTACACTCATGGGTCCACCCATGGGTCCACCCACCTCCGAATGTAGCTAGAGGTACAGGCAACATACGGAGATGGGAATTGTTTCATATGTTAGTTCATGTCTCCAGCTAAGAGTGGTGAAAATATCAGGTTGTCACGCCCACATTCCCATGAGCTAATTAAAAAGGTGCTTAGCTTTTATTTCTCCTATACTCTCCCATACATTGACAAAATATTAAGCACCTCCGAATGTAGCTAGAGTTACTGGCAACATATGGACATGGATTTATGTTAGTTCATGTCTCCAGCTAGGTCTGATAAAAATATCAGGTTGACACGCCCACACGGGTCCACCCATGGGTACAGATAGAGCTGTGTACTTCTAATAAGAGTCTACCTGTGTTTTGGTGTTGCTGTCTAGGTTGCCATGACACGTGAGAAGTTTCCTGAAAAGATTCCATTCCGCCTAACCCGAATGCTAATAACGGCAATGGAAGTCACTGGAATAGAGGGCAATTTCCGTGTGACATGTAATGCTGTGATGAAGGTGCTTCGACAGAACAAGGACAGTTTGATGGCTGTGTTGGAAGCTTTCGTTTATGACCCCCTGCTCAACTGGAGATTGGTGGATGGTGGGTGTGGCTTTTCATGTGACATAACTTACACCATCATATGACTTCCATGTGACCATCATGTGCCTCTTAGATGCAAATGCTTCCAAAAAAGCAAAGTTTAGCAGTGAGAATGTGGAGTCTACTGATGGTGTTGTGGATGGATACTTTTCAGACCCCAAGCCTGAAGAACTCAACAAGAAAGCCCTTCAGATCATTCAGCGAGTTCGGGACAAGCTCACAGGTAGCCCGAGTGACATTGTGAATGATGAACATCATCATTATCACTTTATCTTTGATGCTATCTCCAAGGCAACGACTTCCCCCGTGAGAAGGGTGTTGATGTGGCTCGGCAGGTCCAGCTACTGATAGACCAGGCCACTGCACACGACCATTTGTGCCAGTGCTACATCGGATGGTGAGTGGGTGTGGTTTGAGCTGGTGCTATATTGGGTGTCTGTATATTATGCTGTCATTTCATCAACATAGGTGTCCGTTTTGGTGAATTCATAGATGCTCCATTATGTATTAATTTTTGATTGACTATAAACTGTATGATTTGTGACATATTTTGTGAATTACATATTGCTCATTATTTCAAATACAATCCTTGTTGGTATGATTAAAATTTAATATACATATTAGGTACTAACTTACTATGTATAGTTCCATCACGATGAACAACAATTATAAACAACAACAATAAACAAACTGTATGATCAGTAACAATGTTCGTATGTAGAAATATACAACATTATCCACCGCTGCAATGGTCCGATCGATCGATCAAAGGGAAAATTTACATATTCAGATCTGTCAGTGGATCTGATGGTGTCTTGGTCGGACTACTAACTCCACTTTGTTCAAATTCTGGTTTAACAGAAGTTGTGTGGGGTTTTTCCCTCAACTGAAGGTCCTTGTTGACATTATTGGAATGGAAGTGACTGGAGAGCTTTCTTGGAGAAGAGTACCTTAAGGTGTTCAGAGATGATCTAGGGAAGTGACTGTATGAGAGGAAATACGTGCTATTGAAGTCACCAATTTTCGACAACTTTTCCTCTTTACTCCATTTTTCCTATAGAATAATTGAAATGACAGAATTCAATAATACATACCTCAATCACCTACAAATGACGGTCGGCTTACTTTTAGGCTCTTGTGAAGACCCCATTTCGTGCCTTCTCCCAAAATGGGGTGGTCAGAAACCTCGGGGATCCAGGCCAGCCTGTGCCAGTCCCAGGACCGCGGAGTAGTGTGACGTCTCCGGTGGTTGAACTCTTGATCGTACAATGTGATGGAATTGTTCATGTAGCGCTTTCCGTGATGAGAGAATAAAATGTCTTTCTGAAGTCCCTCGTTCATTAGCATCATTCTCCGTCTGGTATCAGCCTCTGGTTTGGGAGCATTTGGACTCGCATAATCTGCACGCTGTGTGCTATTTAAGGTATAATTTTGTTTCTCAAAATCGTATCTTTCTTCAGACCAGTTGCCAATGAGTACTCCCTGTCTGTACTTCTGTTCGATTCTCCATCCTGGTTGATGGAACTTGTCCTCGCTAACAGTGGCCATCTTGGTACGGTGGTTGCTAAGAAACACAAAATCCAAGTTTCAATTCCAAATTTCCATTTTGAATTGGAAGTAAAATCTCTGCCAGGAAAATGGACGGCACCACTAATCATAGCGATGGTAAATAGCCGGTTATTACTAAGTCCATTCTTCGTCTTCTCATCTATTTTTCATTGTTTCTCAATCTTCTTTTTAGCAAATATTAGTTCGAAAACTAACCTGAGGACGGCTTTCTGGCGGAAATACCAACATTACTTGGATCTTGTCACTCCACACAAAACCGTTCGGTGGAGTGTTGCGTTAATCTATTTAGTGTTATATTGTATCAGAGCTGTAACAGCTAATGTGAGTTGTGTCGATTATTAAGTGTACATGTAGTTTTAGGACGATGGTGTGCTGCGTGGTCCACCTGGAGAGGGATGACCTTCCAGTGCAGGGGGAGGGGCCATGAGTGGACCTCTACTCGATTACAGGAAGACTTACCAGCAACTGGTGCACGTTGTGAAGTCTAGATAATGCAAGTTTACTTATGTTTGTTCTCGCAGGGTTGGTACATCATAACATATGCTTTGGGAATATATTATTTGAATTTGTTGTTGGCATTTCTGTCACCAAAGATCGAGCCTTCATACGGAATGGTGGATGACGATGACGAGGATTCGGGTGAGCTGTAGTACAAATGTACATTGATGTTGACTCTTCTGAGTAGTACAGTGAACATACCTGTCTGATGTGTACGTACGTACATTTCTCTAATGCTGGGATGACCTCTGGGTCAGCACGTCCAAACTTGTGGTTGAGAGTATGAGACCGAGTATTACTGAGCCTCAATACAGCTAGTGTATCTGTGTACATTTCTAGTACATTTGTGTGTGGAGGGACCTGTGAGAACTGAGTTTACTTGCCATGTTTCCTCCAAACAACAGAAGGTCCTCAACTGCCAACAAGTGCCAATGAAGAATTCAGACCTTTTATAAGAAGACTTCCCGAGTTCAAGTTCTGGTATGTCAATAAGTCCCACTTCCATTTGGGTTTAGAATGGGATCCATTTGTCTCTAATTCTCTCCAGGCATCGTATAATGATTGGCACAACAATTGCTTTTGTGTGTACGTTTTTCAAGTTCCTGGACGTACCTGTGTACTGGCCAGTGCTGGCCATGTATTTTGTGATTTTGTTCATTTTGACTATGAAGAAACAAATAATGGTAAGGACCATGATTTTGTGTGAACGTGGGTTTTGTACTGGTCACTGATAAACTCCTCCCTTTGCCCCTCCCACAGCATATGATCAAGTATAAATACCTCCCGTTTTCTTATGGCAAGCGAAGGTACAAAGGAAAGGACGATACAGGAACTGTTGTTAGCAGTTGAAACACACATTACATAGGGCATGTCTTGTTAGGGTATAGATGAGTTATTGACTTGGTAATCCGTACAACCAAACTGTTCCTCCATCTCTGTTGTGTCGATCCTGAGCAATGCAAACAGAGACAGTGCCATCTTTGTCAGCTGACAATAAAGCTGATGATGCTCGGAATGAATAGTGTATTATGACACACACACACACACACACACACACACACACACACACACACACACACACACACACACACACACACACACACACACACACACACACACACACACACACACACACACACACACACACACACACACACACACACACACACACACACACACACACACACACACACACACACACACACACACACACACACACACACACACACACACACACACACACACACACACACACACACACACACACACACCTTGTCATCACAGGCATATGCTAGGAGGTATTCTTTCGGGTGCCAAGACAGAGCGAATGTAGCAGAAGTGACTGGGATATCAATGACCTTTTCACCAGTTTCAACATAGCCCTAGTTAGAAATAAATAATGCCTAGCAACTGTTGCCTGGCAACAACCACATGGTCTTACTATATCAATGACCAGGTCCTCGGATCCGGATGCCAGTAGCTGACCGTCATGGCTGAACCCAATAGACCGCACAGGCCAACTAGAGAGGGAGGGGCAGTGATTGTAAGTGGGTGTGTCTGGAGCATGACAGCCATGCAGTCCACTGCTGGCACCAGCTCACTCTAGTCTGCTGAAGGTTCTGATACACACCAGCTCCTTGCAATCCCAGAGTGTGACCAGGGCATCAGCACTGCCAGTGACAAAGTATCTAAGAGAATAGTCAAATATAACAACCAAACTAATGAGAACTTGTTGACACCACTACTGGGTTGTACACCACTACTGGGTTGTACACCACTACTGGGTTGTACACCCTCTCACACAGGTACACGGTAGGCAGATGGGCTTACTTTCCCCTGGAGTCAAAGTCGATACATATACAGTTTGCCGGATGGGCGGGGATGGTGTGCAAGTGGGAGAGCTCGGGGTAGCTGAGCACTACTATGCAGCCAAGTCCATTTGTTAAATAGAACTGGGAACCGGACCTGTCCCAACTCATTTCATTGACCTGCAGGTGTTTGGGTACACAGAAATGTAGAAATTAAATGGCCCCACCCCAGATGTACACACACCTCGTATTTGAACTGTTCCCCCCACCCCAGATACACACACCTCATATTTGAACTGCTCCTCCCACCCCAGATACACACACCTCATATTTAAACTGCTCCTCCCACTACAGATACACACACACACCTCATATTAGAACTGCTCCTCCCACTACCGATACACACACACACCTCATATTAGAACTGCTCCTCCCACTACAGATACACACACATACCTCGTATTTGAACTGTTCCTCCCGAAGTATTTTGTACGTTTTCATGTCAATAATTGTGACAAGGTCTTCCTTGTTTCCCACGGCAACAGCCTGGCCGTCAGGACTCCAACACACATTGATATTTTCACCTTTAGTTTGTATAGTGTGAGTGCATCTCCCAGCTGTATACGTGGCATGAAGGAGCGGTTACCCCACGGTAACAGAGTTAGGTAGAGCCAACCAATGAAATAGTAACCATGGTTACCACAAACGTGACATGTACTGACATCTGATGTCCCAGACTTTCACACTCTTATCCCCAGACGCTGACACCAGTTGGTTGTGGTGCACAGGGCTCCAGCACAGTTGGTCTACACTGTCAGAGTGGCCCTTCAATGATGTTTCCTTAGACTAGGGATTAGAGCAAGGAGACACCAGATAATGACACACATGACATACTACACATAGAAGTGTGCCTATTCAATAGTAAATTCCAATGGGATTTAAGTTCCAATAGAATTAAACCAATGCAATGAATGAACCTGTTCCAAGCAAGTCATGTTAGCGTCTCAAGAGGTTACAATTATATTAGATGAACTCACAAGTGAGCGACATGTCGAGACATGAGTATATTACCTGTATGTGTGTGTGTGTGTGTGTGTGTGTGTGTGTGTGTGTGTGTGTGTGTGTGTGTGCGTGTGTGTGTGTGTATGTACATGTGGGCATGGTGTATGTGTGTGTGGTTTACTTGTGCTGTTCAACTCACCAACTTATTTCTGTCCAAGTGAAAGACACAAACAGTCTTATCAGGTGACCCAGTGGCCAGCCACTTACCATCGCAGCTCCAAGCCACGGAATGGACCTGCGAAACACACAAGGTAAAAGGTACGAACCTCCTCGACCACATGACATCGTCCCTCCATCATGGAAAGAGAGAATGCCAAGCTATATCCCAGGGACCCATAGATCCTCCCTTTCCTTCACCTTACTGGAGTGCCCAACAAAGTCTTTCTTTTCTTGATGTGTTTCGAAGTACTTTTGCAAATCCTCCATTTTCCAGCTAGATTGTGCAACCGTCCCTCGGTCTCGAATGACGTCATCCTCGACCTCTGGAGTCTCGTGCAAACCGTTCGTGTCCCACGAGTGACTGGAGCATTCTGGTATGGTGATTGGAGATGTGATTAGGGCGTGAAGCAGACAAAGTACGTACAAAAGGAGGAACTCTGACAGATAACCTATTCAGTTAGTGTCTGTTGTCTGCTATCCAGTAGTTCCAACTATGGCTCGACCGCAGAACCTGGAGAAGCTCTTTGAAGGCGATCCTCATCTCAGGAACTACGAACACGATATATTGTTGAGATATGACAAATATCACGCTTTCGTCTCCCAAATCAACCAGCACGAAGGAGGACTCAGTGGCTTTGCCGACAGCTACAAACGTTTTGGATTGATCCAAGAAGAAAATGGTGACATCGTGTGTCATGAGTGGGTGCCTGACGTCAGGAGTGTGTCGTTGGTGGGAGATTTCAACGATTGGTCTGCTGAGGCACATATCCTGGAGCAGAAACCCTTTGGTAAATGGTATCTTCGCCTAGCAGCTGTTGAGGGCCGCCCTGCTATATCCCATGGTACCAATGTCAAGCTTGCTATCACAACACACTCTGGTGAGTTGCTATGGAGACTATCACCTTGGATACATTATGCTACTCAGGCAGAGAAAGGTGCAGATTTTATTGGCACATTTTGGTCTCCAAAGCAGCAGTACACCTGGGAAAACCCCCACCCACCAACCCCGCCCTCTCTGTTGATCTATGAGGCACATGTTGGAATATCAAGTGATGAGCCTAAGGTGGCAAGCTACCTCCACTTTGCCGACAACGTCCTTCCTCGAATCAAGACCCTCGGCTACAACTGTGTGCAGCTGATGGCCATCATGGAGCACCCGTACTACGGCAGCTTTGGCTACCATGTCAGCAGCTTCTTTGCAGTGTCCAGTCGCTATGGTAACCCGGATGAGCTGAAGTACCTGATCGACAAGGCTCACGGGATGGGCCTTCTGGTGTTCTTGGATGTGATCCACAGCCACGCAGCCGGGAATGTCAACGACGGCATCAACCTGTTCAATGGGACAGATCACTGCTTTTTCCATGGGGGAGCCAAGGGCAAGCAAGAACTGTGGGACTCGAAGCTCTTTGACTACAGCAAATGGGAAGTCGTGCGATTTCTCCTCTCCAATCTAAAGTGGTACGTCGACGAATATCGATTTGATGGGTTTCGTTTTGATGGCATCACCTCAATGCTGTATCACCATCATGGTATCGGGACTGGGTTCTCTGGAGACTACAACGAGTACTTCAACATGTCCGTTGATGTGGATGCCCTGGTCTACCTCATGATGGCCAACAAGATGCTCCATGATGCCTTCCCCTTCATACTCACCATAGCCGAGGATGTCTCTGGTGAGTATGTTCACTGTGTGCGTGTGTGTGTGTGTGTGTGTGTGTGTGTGTGTGTGTGTGTGTGCGTGCGTGTGTGTGTGCATGCATGCATGTGTGTGTACTGCTAGTTGGTTAACTGACCTATGAAGGTTTGCCTGAAGCTACTTCACAAACTACTTCACATCTCTGGAAAGGTTACTTTGGCTCCATGGTGATAGTACGTAGATCATGTACTTCATGGAGACATTGTTATTTCATCACCATGTGATTCTCCTCGTAATCTGTGATCTGAATTGTTCCCTTGTGTCCTCCCTCTCCAGGGATGCCTTCCCTCTGCTGTTCAGTGGATATGGGCGGAGTTGGGTTTGACTACCGGCTGGGCATGGCCATCCCTGACATGTGGATCAAGATGCTGAAGGAGCAGAGCGATGAGAACTGGAGCATGGGCGGCATCTGGTGGACACTCACCAACCGCAGAGAGACCGAGGGTACAGTAGCTTATGCTGAGAGTCACGACCAAGCTCTTGTTGGGGACAAGACCTTGGCGTTCTGGTTGATGGATGCAGAGATGTACACCAACATGTCCACTTTGACCGCACGAACCATCATCATTGACAGAGCGCTTGCCTTACACAAGATGATCAGACTGATCACCTTTGGTCTGGGAGGGGAGGCCTACCTCAACTTTATGGGAAACGAGTTCGGTCACCCGGAATGGCTGGACTTCCCTCGTCATGGAAACAACGACAGCTACCACTATGCCCGTCGCCAATGGCAACTGGTTGATGACGAGTTGCTCCGCTATAGATTTTTGAATGCCTTTGACCAAGCCATGATCAGTTTGGAGCGGTGCTATCATTTTATGAGTTCTGGGAGAGGATATGTGAGCCGTAAACACGACGGAGATAAACTCATTGCCTTTGAGCGAGGAGGACTGGTCTGGGTGTTCAACTTCCACCCCACCCAGAGTTACACCGGCTACAGAGTGGGTGTGGGGAAGCCAGGATCGTACAAGCTCATTCTCAACACTGATGCTAAAGAGTTTGATGGTCACGACCGAGTGGACCCGAGTGTTCTATGCCAATCTCAGGAGTTCGGATTTGACGGTCATCCTCACTCCATTCAGGTCTACATTCCTTCTCGTGTGGCCCTCGTTCTTGTGCGGGAAGAGTCTGTTGTTCAGCAACCACCTTCTTCCCTGAACACAGCACAGGAAGTGAGAAGTGACAAGGACAAGCAGCTGCAGCAGACAACTGTCAACGAGCCGGCAAAGGACACTCCCTCCCAAGGTAAACCTCCTATGGGCACGTCCTCTCAAGTTGAACCTACGGACACGCCCTCTCAAGTTGAACCTCCTGAGGACACGCCCTCTCAAGTTGAACCCCCTACGGACACGCCTTCTCATGTTGATCCTCCCAAGGACACGCCCTCTCAAGTTGAACCTCCTGAGGACACACCCTCTCAAGTTGAACCTCCTACGGACACGCCTTCTCATGTTGATCCTCCCAAGGACACGCCCTCTCAAGCTGATCATTCATTTCTCAACGGAGACTTGCTTCAGTTGAAGGATACTCCAGCCCACCAAGAACTGAATAGAGGAGTGTCAAATGGAAAGACTAATTCCCGCTGTTCACTTTGCTAGCTCACACTTGACATTAGTATCTTTATTGTTATAATAATTAAATACATTAATGATAATTTTCTTTAAAATTATTGAAACGTGCCATAATAGACAATAATGAAAATACAATCAGCTGAGCTTTTGTTCCTTAGTATATGATTGTGTATTAAATAATATTAAAGCAGACAATAATACAAAATGCATTGTGTGTAGTATAGCAGAGCTGGCAACAGTTGAGGGGTAGACATTCCAGCACCACTCCACCACCAGTGGCAAGAGTACCCTGTTGGGGAGGGGGTAGGGATGGAATCACACATGTCAGTAATTGTCATGAATAGACCTCACTTGATAGGGGTGGGGAGTTCTGTTGACCATATAAGGAAAGGAAGGGTATGGTAGTACCATATGTAGAACTGATAGTGCAAGGATCGAGCAAAGACCACGCCCACAAAGTTTGAAATGAACAAAATAGTAACAATTTCTATGAAAAAAAACAACAGAATAATTAAAGTCCACAATAGAGAGCATAGCTAGCCAGATAACGGTGGATATAGTCTAGCTAACCACACATCAGTGGATACCCAATTGGATCGAGTATAGAAACATACCATTGACAGAGAGCTCTTTAGAGAATGAACTCCAATAAATCCTACGACCTCTACAAGTGGGACGAGGACCAAATATTAGCATCACACACACACGTATGCACGTATGCACGTATGCACGTATGTACACACAAACACACACACACACACACACACACACACACACACACCTGAGCCATACTCTGTAGGCAAACAGGGCTAGGACTGTCATGTGACAAAGAAGTAAAACAAGATGAAATCGTCTGTCCAAGAAGAGCCATTCTGGAAGAAGTCTCCAATTAACAGTCCATTTGTAGAGAAATTGTCTTTGAAATTCAAATGACCTCATCAGATATGCAAGGGGGTTCCCCAGCAGGAAAGGCGCTCCCAGGAACACCTGTATACATGTAATGTTACCATGGGAACAATTCTCCTCCCAAACAACACACTACAAATACCTGTATCACTCCACAGAGCACAATCCTTGTCAGAGTGGCCTTGATCCCTGTTGCCAATAGCAACACGACAAACAAACCAGGAGCAAACAGTAGGACATTCATCTTGACAGACACTGCCAAGCTGCAGGAAGGTCTCCAGTGAACGCACACTCCAGTCAGCCATATCTGTTACAAGCCTCACCTGTATAGGACACAGCCCAGGGTCCACTTGGAGTACATGAATGCATTAATGGCAGCATAAGCTATCACCATGGCAACTGCATCATTGAACATGCGTAGCACAAAAATGGAATGCACTCGATAGGCCAATAATGACATCATAGCCAGAACAAACCAAGGAACCTGCAGAAAAGCCCCATACCATCTCAAAACAGCTCAAACGATGATGTAATTTGACTCAGTCGTACCTTGGATGCCTTCCGGTAGATGTTGATGACCAGAAGAAGGTTCACAACATACAAGAGTGCAAATATGATTTGAGCTACGCCAATCATAGTTCCATTGTCCGTGACATGATAGAGAAAAGAGTATATGTACACAAAACCCGCTGGGTACCTGTAGAGGAGAGGAGGAGGGTGCGGACAGCATACAGCTTCACCTTTGACGAGGAATAACATAACTGTATCCATACTACCAGTACATTAGATGTCGTGGGCACTAACACAAGGGGTCCAGTGTCACCCTTCAGCTGATAGTAGTCTCTGGTCCCGTTGAGGAATCCTTCCACCTCCTGCATGTAAGCCTTCCAGTCGATTTCCGTGTCTGCAAAATTTAGAAAAAACGGTCACCAATTTTAACAAAACACGCTATATTACATAACTTACAAGAAACTTTGAAAATAATCAACAAATTGAGAGGAATTTCCGCAAGAAACAAAACTAATCCTACGAATCCCAAGGAGGTCAACCAAGCAGTTCTGCTGGAGGCCATATTCGTGTGGGCGTGGTTAATAAAATGGACGACATTGGTCCTGGATCAATAGAAGAAGATAACGAAGAATTGTACTTACCAAGAAGTTAGTTCTGAACGTTTCGTGGTGTCTGAATTTGAGTGAAATGATCTTTTTTCGATCACAGCTGCTGTGAATAAATTAATTAAAGAGGCTGTACCGAATGTTCGAGTTTCAGTAGACGCGAGAGAACTTCTTTTACGTTGCTCAACAGGTTCGATATGGTCTTTACAACAAGTTCAAAGTATAGCACATACTACTTGTACTATATAAACCGTGTGTACTGTATGTACCGTATATACTGTATTTATTTTGTGTACTGTGTGTACTGTATGTATTTTGTGTACTGTATGTTCTGCATGCACTGCTGTGTGTATGGAATACCTTGTATAGACTCCTAATGATTACTATATTTGATATCTTGGTGTAGTTTTTATCCACTTGATTGCCCAACAAGCTACAGAGATATCAGACCGCAGTTTAAGGAAGACCATATCTCCTGAACACATCATTGAGGCATTGGAGGTATTGACGTGTGTACAGTGTGTTCTGTGTACAGTGTGTTCTGTGTACAGTGTGTTCTGTGGACAGTGTGTTCTGTGTACAGTATGTTCATGTACAGTGTGTTCTGTGTACAGTGTGTTCTGTGTACAGTGTGTTCATGTACAGTGTGTACATGTATATTATTATTGTGTTATATCATAGTCTCTTGGATTTGGAGAATATGTCGATGAAGTAAAGCAAGTTTTGGAGGATTACAAGAAACAGTCCGCAGTGAGTCCACATGTTATGGTTGTTAGCTGATGATGGTGTGTGTGTTGTGTGTGTTGTGGTGGTGTGTGATAGTGAGTGTGGTGGTGTGTGTGTGGTGTGATGTGTGGTGTGGTGGTGTGTGTGGTGTGGTGGTGTGATGTGTGATAGTAATAGTGTGGCGTGTGGTGTTGTTTGGTGTGATGTGTGATAGTGTGGTGTGATGTGTCATGCACAAATGATGTTTTCTTTTGTAGAAAAAGAAGAAAGGAAGTTCTCGTTTGGATAAGCTTGGAATTCCTGAAGAAGAGTTGCTTCGACAACAGCAAGAGTTGTTTGCTGAAGCTAAGCAACAGCAAATGGAGGTTTGTCTGTGGGCGTGTACATCTGGTCCTCACCCTCTGTCTAGTACGCAGGGTATAGAGTATCTATGTACGCACACACTGTCTGGTCCTCACCCTCTGTCTAGTACGCAGGGTATAGAGTATCTATGTACGCACACACTGTCTGGTACACACCCTCTGTCTGGTACGCACACACAATGCTCACTGCTCCTCTTTACAGAGTGAACAGCTGGAATATCAGCGGCTCATCCTCCAGCAGCTGCATGGCCAGACTGAGGCCTCAAACCTCCCAACACAAGAAGACATTAATATTGCCATGGCAACAGTAATGGGAGGTGAACAGAAGAAGTCAACACAACCCGAGCTGGATGAGGACTACGATGCTTGACTCTGGACACTTCAGTGGGCCACACCCACTGCTAATTTGAGGGTTTCCTCATTTGTAATTTAATAATTCACCACCAATCAATGAATCCTGTGCACTGTAACACATTTTGCCTAATACATTAGATGCACTGTACTCAGTACTGCTAAGTTCCTAGCACACCTGAAGTCAATATATTAGATCTGATAAATTGAGATGATTAAAGTGATATAATAATTTCTTGTCAAGGATCTATGAAGGAGACCATGATGTATCTGGTACCGTTGACAGTTGGGAGTCCCTCGTGGTAGTGCGTTAGACGTCCTGGGTGCATCAGAGCCCAACCAAGTCTAGTGTCTACAACAGAGCAGTTGTAGCGCAAAAATCGGCACCCCCCACCCTGTATGAGAGGCGGGCACGAGTCAGTACATGCAGTCAACATGCACACAACATGACCTACCCAGTGGTCGACACCTGGTCGTGACAGTGCTACATTGATGGTGTACGTGGAGGCATCGTGGTGAGGACGTAGGTAGTACTGGGCACTGGGATGGTATCGTACAACAAAGTTCATGATAGCAGCACCCTGCAGCAACCAAGGAGACACACTATGAAAGAACAGAGCGAGTACTTCAGCAAATAACCGTTTACCTTGGAGTAGTAGCCTGGGAAGAATTTCTGAGCAACGGGAACGACGTACGACTTGATCACATCCAGCCAGTGGTCCTCAAACCCAACCTGGTTCATGTGGATGTCTTGAGTAGGCACATTCTCATATCCTCCAGACAACCTGGCGTCCTCGTGGTCACCAGATGACCACTTGCCGTAGTGCTCCATCTCACTCACCAACGCATCAGTGAAGGCCTCGCTCATCAGAGGGAACCAGTAGACATCTGGGCAAGGCTACAGGAGAAGCACCAAGTGGAGATCATTGAACACACACCACTAGTCCACTCTCTGTACACACACCACTAGTCCACTCCATGTACACACACCACTAGTCCACTCCATGTACACACACCACTAGTCCACTCCATGTACACACACCACTAGTCCACTCTCTGTACACACACCACTAGTCCACTCCATGTACACACACTACTAGTCCACTCCATGTACACACACCACTAGTCCACTACCTGTACACACACCACTAGTCCACTACCTGTACACACACTACTAGTCCACTCCATGTACACACACCACTAGTCCACTCCATGTACACACACTACTAGTCCACTCCATGTACACACACCACTAGTCCACTCCATGTACACACACCACTAGTCCACTACCTGTACACACACCACTAGTCCACTCCATGTACACACACCACTAGTCCACTCCATGTACACACACTACTAGTCCACTCCATGTACACACACCACTAGTCCACTCCATGTACACGTACCATTTCAGGAGAATAGTCTTCTTCCAGAATTCCAGACCAGTTTGGATGAATGTACTTGGATTCCCAATCCTGTGGAGATGTAAGGATGAAGGGTGTGGTCAGGAGGGGTGTGGCCAAGAGTGTGCAGTGAGGATACAAAGCTATTGGTCCCACCTTCCTGTTGTTGAAGAGTTCGTACATGTCATTATTGAGGTATTGAGTGGAGTATTCCTCAGGATTGACCAGATGTCCATATTCCTCCATGTTCACCACATGCATGAAGTGCCCCTGGACCAGAGGGAACACAGGTATTGAAGGTTAACAGATATCAGAGAAATTGCTCTGACTACTGGAGTCGGGTGCAGGTCACAGCTTACGTTCTTCCTCATCCACCATGAAAAGGAGAGGTCAACGTCAAAGGATTCACTATCAAAAGATGGTGTATTGAACTTGAGCCATTTAGCCTTGACCAACATGATGTTCATCAGGTGTGGGACGTTCCAAATCCCTCTGTGAAGTGGAGGGGTCTGCTCATTTAACAGTGAACAGTAACACATATACTATTGGGTGGTTATTTCTCTCATCACCACCACCACACATCACCACACATCACCACACACCACCACCACACATCACACCACCACACATCACCACACCACCTCCACACACCACCACCACACATCACCTCCACACACCATCACTTTCATCACAGTATATTACAACTAAGGGGCCATCACATGCACCTGTCACAAGTGAACTACATACATTCTCACACACACGGCCCAACCTCTAGCTCCGCCCACCTTATACTCCCGTCCACAATGTCACCATAGTCAGGAGACCTGGCATAGAAGCCATCAGAGGCTACAGCTCCCCAGAAATTGGACCACATTTTCTTGGGACGATGAATGACAGGTGACACCACATTCCTACAGAGATAAGAAACAATTGATAGTGTGATGTGTGCCAGTGGTGAACAGTGTGATGTGTGCCAGTGGTGAACAGCGTGATGTGTGCCAGTGGTGAGCAGTGTGATGTGTGCCAGTGGTGAGCAGCGTGATGTGTGGCAATGGTGAACAGTGTGATGTGTGCCAGTGGTGAACAGTGTGATGTGTGCCAGTGGTGGGAGATAGATGATGTGCTCACTTGTCAAACTGAATTAGTTTCTGAATTAGATCAACATTGGTTACCATGGCAATAGAGTCCATCATTAACAAGTATTCACTTCCTGTCCTCAAACATTCTTGTCTACAGATTGAAGAAAGTGGGTGTGGTGATGGGAGTGGCAGTGTGTGTTCAAGCCCAGTGTACTCACATGGCCTCCACTCTGACCCTTGCTGGTGTGATGACTTGCTCTGGTTCAACATGGAAGATCGCTTGGTACTGGTCAGTCACTGACTTGAGCCATTCCCGAACCAACTTGTCGTGGTACTTCTCCTGAACACAAACCCATGAGACTATGGCATTCCCAAACAATATTGATACAACACACACACACACACACACAGTCTTACATGGTTCCAAACATAGAGAACTATCTTCTTTTTCGGATAGTTGAGATTTTCTATTCGCTTGAAAGCCTCCAGCAAAAATGGGGTGGGGTAGTTGACAAGCACAGCAATGAACACGTTGGGCAACTCCTCGGGAACTTCAATCATGTCTTGCACTGCTCGCTGGGACACTCCGTCAATCCACGTTGTTCCAAGGTAGTTCGATAGGTAGTTGAGGTACACCTGATGGGAGGGGTAATCACATGGTCATCACATGACAAGTACTTGATAACAAAAGCTCACTTTAGAAGGTCCATTTCCATGGAACACGGAAGGCTGAGTGCCATAGACAACGTTATGACCAACACTTTGACCATCTTCGTACTTTATCTCAACTTCCTCTACAAGTCACATGCAAGTCACACATAAATCATGTGTTGCAACCACAGCACACAGAAGTCTACCTTGAGCCCCATTCAAGTTCTGAAATATGTGAGAGCGGTGGTCAAGCTTCATCCCATAGTGGCGCTGCAAGGCAGATGAGAAGGTGCGTTAGAAGGGCGTTGGGCTACAGGCTGAGGGCTGGGTGTAGTCATCTCACCCTCTTCTTCTCATCAAGGTATATTTCAGTGTAGTAGAGCTGGTCGTCGTCTTTATCCCCAATTTCATGGTCCCAAATAACTTCAGATACCGTGTCTGCGTATCCAATGAACCCTATAGCACCAAGTGACAAGTAGTATAGGCAACAGTCACACAGACTATGACGCTGGTATCTGGACACTGGACACTGGACACTGGACACTGGTCACTGGACACTGGTCACGGACACTGGACACGGACACTGGACACTGGACACGGACACTGGACACTGACACTGGTCACGGACACTGGTCACTGGACACTGGACACGAACACTGGTCATGGTGAGAACAGTTCAACAAATCTGTCCTACCTCCTGAACAAAGGAATCGCTTTCCCAGAGCAACCTTTGGGTACTTTGACTGGAGATACAAGAATCCAATGATGAAGGTGAATGGGGGTGAGCAAAGCACACAGATCCAGAGAAGTACTCACAGCTAAAGACTTGTCAGGCCAGCAAAATCCTTCAGCAGAAAAAACTATTTGTGCTTTGAAGTCCAGAAACTTCGAAATTATTACCTCTTCACCATCAGCCAAGATGACGTCATAGCTGGTGGATTAACAGACTAGCTTCACATATGACAAGACCACAGACACCATGCAGAGGTGCTGGAGGTGACACAAGAAGCACTGACCTGTCTGTGAACATGAGAAGGGTGTTCTTGTCCCCTTTCCACTTCTTGACAACTGGTTTCAAAAGATTAATCTTCTGTCCTCCTCCGGGGTAGTTCGCTATGTCTCCTCCAGTCCATTCATTGCCCATTCCAACGACCTGTACGTCATGGACAGTGTACACATGTGCGGAAGACATCAACACTTGTAAGGACTTGTGTACACACACAGCACAATAATATATACAATCCTTCATTGTTACTTATACTCAGTATCAACTATGAAGTACAGGACACGCCCACCACACAATACACCATATACAATACGTACCTGAAGGTCATGTACTGTATAGGACACACCCACTCCACACACATGGCTTCAGTGGTCACCATGTGCTGACACCTCATTGTCCTCTAACCAAAGAACACCAGGTTTCTACCAGGTCCATAGCCACCCTGCTACCACCACCCTAACCCTAACCCCACCACCACCCTAACCACCCTGCTACTTCCTTTCGACCATTCGCAGTCTTTCGCTAACCCACGCACCTCACATGGTGGACTGCCCATCAGAGGGCCCACACACAGCTCTACGTGCTATAATTCAATATATATTTGGTGTCTGGTTGGTCATATGCTATCAGTAACCCCAGGGATGTTCAGTCGTATCGAAGGGACTCGATCGACGGGATCAATTCTCACGGATCAGTGGTGACCGAGCACACTCACTTCAACCGATATATTGAGATCTTGAGCGTATCTCATGAATCTCCGGTATCCATCCGTCTTCTCCGTAGCGACAGTAAGTACCTTCAAACTTAAAGGTTGTTTTTCGTCTAATCGCCACAATAAAACGAGAATAGTGAACAAACACAACGCACTGACTGATGCACACAAAGAGCTACTTACTCACCAGCTAAGCTCAGCTGCAGAAAGCACATTACTCCTAATACGACACTAATTCGTGTCATAGTCCCTTGACGTACGGACAGACCAGGACTGACAGATCGATAAATGCAGAGAATTGAACCAGTTCACTCAACACGGACCAAAGAGTGGACCTTTAAAGCGCTGGCCGCTTCCAAATATGGCATCTTAGCCCCGCCCCTTATTAAATGGCTACCTGACTTTCCCTTGTGGCATCATTGAGGAAGTTATACACATATCCGAATATACCCGTAAGAAATGTCTTCAAAAGACGAAAAGGCCGCAGTTAATGAAAATTTTGCCGATTTAACGAAGAATTTGAATGCCAAAGAAATAATCGATGACATGAAATCGAAGAAACTTTTAACGGAGAACGAACATTCGGAAATAGAAGGCTTACTAGAAGGGGGTAGACTCAGAGATGCAAATAGTAAACTATTGAAGGCCCTTCAAAAGAAGAAACCGACGTCTCTTAGTGTTTTCATACAAATCTTGAAGAATACTGAAGGATCAGAGTACTTGGGAGACCAGCTGGAGGCAGGTGAGGTCACCGTGTGTTCGGGAGATTTGTGTTCTCTGAGGTGTTGATGCAGAGGTCTTGTCACACCAGGTGTGTGTGTTCTCATTTGAGGAATACCTGTATTTCTTCAGCTTACAGGAGGATTAGAGGCGACCCTGGTGATGACCCTCCCACTACCCAACCGACAGAGGAGACTCGGGGCGAGCCGAGGTTACCCGAACAAGAGTCACTTGTAATTATACCCGAGAGTGATCCTTCCAATGTTAGTTGGCCTCTTGGTGTCTTCTATGGTGACTCTGTGGAACCTTCTCCAGAAGGTGTGGATGACAGTGTCGAGCAATATCGCATGAAGAGTACACCACGAGGACTCGCCGTCATCATCAATAATAAGGTGTTTAGTGGGAAAATGAAGAAACGTGAAGGAACAGATCTGGATGCCGATGGTCTTGTACGGCTGTTTAGGTGGCTGAGCTATGATGTTAGACTGTTCACAGACCTCAAGGGCAAGCAAATGATGGCCGTTCTCAAGGATGTTGCAAGACTGGACCACAACACCGTGGATAGTTTAGTCGTGTGCATTCTCACCCATGGTGTTGAGAATGAGCTGTATGGATCAGACGAGGAGCTGATTCCTGTAACAGAAGTCTTCAAGCCGTTCAATGGCTACAACTGTCCTTCACTGGTTGGTAAGCCAAAGATATTCATCATCCAAGCTTGTCGTGGAGGAGTCTTTGACTACGGTGTCGAGCAGACAGATGGAGACATTGAAGGACAAGACACACCCTCAGAACCATCGCTGGACTTCCTCAAGCAAGGGGCTGAAGAAATGCACGAGAAACAGCCAAAGGAGTGGAAGGAGGAAAATGATGGTCTCGCACAGATCTTACCAGCAGAAGCCGATGTTGTTGCCGTCTTTGCCACCGTCCCTGGCTATGTGTCGTGGCGAAACTCAGCCTTCGGGTCCTGGTTCATCAAGGCATTTGTGGACGTCATGTTCGAGCATGCTGCCAAGAGCAGTCTTACAGACATCCTGACCATGGTCAACAACAGGGTGGCCCTCAAATTTCAATCAAGAGATGGCAATAAGCAGATCCCTAGTGCAACGCTCCAACTGAGGAAACTGCTCTTTTTCAACCCTCCCAACCCAAGAAAACGCTGACTTCTAGCACCAAATCATAACCAAACACGTAGCTATTTAGAACATAGAGAATTGATAGTTTGATTTTGATTGTGTGTGATATTAGTACAAGCAAAAATTGCTGTACATGTGCTTATGTAATATAATAATAATAATGCTTGCTGATTGCGTCCAGTGTTTATCAGACAAGCCTGCCAGATATGGTGACCTGAAGTGTTGCTAAGTGGTCAGCCCATCTGTCCAGTGCTTCATACCTGGAGGTGCAAGGGAGAAAAGTACAAGCTAACAACCTCCAGACAGGAGGACACACCCCTTTCAATTGTGACAGCACACCCACTTTGAGGCTCCTTGGGACTGCATGTCAACTTCCAAAATTCCATTTACTTGATCTATTCTCCCTTCAATCACACTGCAGTTGCAAAAAAGAATTACAGTCACATGATAGTCACATGAAATATTGGTTGTCTACTTACTTGTCCAGAATACATGCTACTAGCAAACTCTCTACTTCACTCTCAGAAATATTGAGCTCCTGAGGACAGTCAGTGGAAGGAGAGTGAGTTGGGTCGGTGTGGAGGAGAGGGAGGTGAGTCAGTGTGGAGGAGAGGGAGGTGAGTCAGTGTGGAGGAGAGGGAGGTGAGTCAGTGTGGAGGAGAGGGAGGTGAGGCAGTGTGGAGGAGAGTGAGTTGGGTCAGTATGGAGGGGAGGGAGGTGAGGCAGTGTGGAAGAGTGAGGTGAGGCAGTGTGGAGGAGAGGGAGGTGAGTCAGTGTGGAGGAGAGGGAGGTGAGTCAGTGTGGAGGAGAGGGAGGTGAGGCAGTGTGGAGGAGAGTGAGTTGGGTCAGTATGGAGGGGAGGGAGGTGAGGCAGTGTGGAAGAGTGAGGTGAGGCAGTGTGGAGGAGAGGGAGGTGAGTCAGTGTGGAGGAGAGGGAGGTGAGTCAGTGTGGAGGAGAGTGAGTTGGGTCGGTGTGGAAGAGTGAGTTGGGTCGGTGTGGAAGAGTGAGTTGGGTCGGTGTGGAAGAGTGAGGTGAGGCAGTGTGGAGGAGAGGGAGGTGAGGCAGTGTGGAGGAGAGGGAGGTGAGGCAGTGTGGAGAAGGAGAATCTTACCTTTGCAATGGTTGGTATTCGTATTCTGGTATATGGTCGGATCAGGCTGACAAGTACTTGAGTTCGGATGTTACGAAGTAGGTCTAAATAAGCCACCATGGAAACAATATCACCATGGTAACATTGTATGTAATTATACCGAATCTGGTACCACCTTCAACATGCTCCCGCACAAATGGGTCCTCCATTATAGTACGATTGTTCTCTCTGAGGATTCTCTCAAAGTCAGAGATGTCATTGGCTTGATAAGCACTGGGTAACCATGGAAACAGTTGGTTAATAAGAGTTCCTAGGCAACCAGCTTACACGGTGGTCTCACCTCACCAGGTTGGTCATTGCCAACACCTCTGGGTTATTCTTGTAGGCTTTAGTCTCCGTGGAGTCGAAAGGGTTGATGCCCGACTTCATCAACATGTTGGCTAGCACGAGGTACTTGAGACAGGCAAGTCGCCTATGCACATCATAAGGAGGGAAAGCAACAGAGGTATTTTTGTCTTCAATACCAAATGGAACACCCAAACCAGGGGACACACACCTTGGACTACCAGCTAGGGGACACACACCTTGGACTACCAGCTGGGGGACACACACCTTGGACTACCAGCTGGGGGACACACACCTTGGACTACCAGCTGGGGGACACACACCTTGGACTACCAGCTGGGGGACACACACCTTGGACTACCAGCTGGGGGACACACACCTTGGACTACCAGCTGGGACACACACCTTGGACTACCAGCTGGGGGACACACACCTTGGACTACCAGCTGGGGGACACACACCTTGGACTACCAGCTGGGGGACACACACCTTGGACTACCAGCTGGGGGACACACACCTTGGACTACCAGCTTCATCATAATTCTTGAAGGCTTCGAAGAAGTCCGTGTGAGCCAAGGAGAACTCTCCTTCTCTTAAGTGCATTTTACCACCACATTCTGTAGTCATGTAGATGTATAGAAGATATGTAGATGATAGACAAGCTCAACACACACATCCATGCATGCACGCACACACACACACCTCGTATGATGCCCATTATCAGAGGATGTGGGATAGCTGATTTGATGCGCAGGGACTGCTCGTAAAGAGCTTTTAATTTTTTATTGTCCTTCTGTTCAGTGTACATCTGTATCTCCAGGGCGTAGACCTCCAGAAGCTGTGTGCCCTTCTTCATGTCCTCACTCCCATCGTCCATTTGGCAGGACTGATGCAGCTGACGGACAACCACTGCTAAGCGCCCGAAATCTCGACGATCAAAATACAGCTTACCCAGCTGAACAGAGTGCACACTGATCAACATACGTACGTAATGCTAAGTAACCGCACTACACACTCACCTTTGTGTTTGTCTTGAACCAAAGTCGTTCATTCTTGGTTTCTCTCAACGTCTCCAGTGTTGTGCTGTACAAGTTCTCTAGCAACTCAAACTGGAACAGAAGTTTGCCATTTACTAAACACACACTTCAGGTATTAGCCACACACCTCTTTAGGCTCTGACACACCCACTCACACCACTCCACTCACATTACTTGATGTTGAAATATAATCAAGAATAGAATTAATGGACTTTTCTGAATAGTTCCTAGTGACAGCTCCTTTGATGTAGGTTAGCAACCGCCTGTACTCTGCCATCATGGACTCTGTGTTACCCTGGAAACAAGGGAGGGAGCACTGGGTGAATTAGCCTATGTGAATACCATTTTGGCCCACTGTACACCCAACCACACTCACCCTGGTTCACTGCACACACAACCACACTCACCCTGGCCCACTGTACACCCAACCACACTCACCCTGGTTCACTTTACACCCAACCATACTCACCCTGGCCCAATGTACACCCAACCACACTCACCCTGGTTCACTGTACACCCAACCACACTCACCCTGGTTCACTGTACACCCAACCACACTCACCCTGGCCCACTGTACACCCAACCACACTCACCCTGGTTCACTGTAGACCCAACCACACTCACCCTGGTTCACTGTACACCCACCCACACTCACCCTGGTTCACTGTAGACCCACCCACACTCACCCTGGTTCACTGTACACCCAACCACACTCACCCTGGTTCACTGTAGACCCAACCACGCTCACCCTGGTTCACTCCACCACATTTGCCCCTACAATCACTGAACAGTAGCTTTGTTGGAGTGAATAATGTCCCAAAGACAACGTTTACTTAGAGAAGTTTGCCTTTTGTGAGAATTTTGTCCCCCAGCTACTATAGCCGCTATGCACTAGTCACAAGTTGAATAGCACGCATATTGAATAGTTGTAGGACAGTGAGGACAATCTTCATCAATGTTTTCTTGAAGATAATTTGGACATGTTCCCCGTTATCCAACAGTGGCACCGAACTCTCTGGAATAGACAGTGCCAATGGCCTGTACTTAGTGGATTATGGAGCAGAATGGTCGAGCCTTCCAAATGTGGAGTTGTCTCATGACTTGCATTTCAGCGCTGCTAACAAGTGTGGACTTGTGCTGTTCTCATCATTTATCATTATTTGAGTTTTATTAAAATTAGTAGCATGTAATTGGCTGGCTCTGAACAGGACACCGAGGATGGTACACTAGCCAGTGGTGTCCCCAGGACAATATCCACTGAGAACCTTGCCTATGGGTCATCACCGTGGGTCACCCACTCACTCACTGCAGTGGACATACCAGTCGGAAGTGGAGTTTCATGATTTGCTTGAGAGCCTTGAATCCCCATTCCCCTTTGGCATCTTCCATGGCAAGTACCTACAAACACGACACCCCTGGTGTTAATATTATCTGCACAGAGTGATATGTGGATCGTGGGTCTGTACAGTGTGATATGGGGATCTGTACAGTGTGATATGGGGATCTGTACAGTGTGATATGGGGATCTGTACAGTGTGATATGGGGATCTGTACAGTGTGATATGGGGATCTGTACAGTGTGATATGGGGATCTGTACAGTGTGATATGGGGATCTGTACAGTGTGATATGGGGATCTGTACATGCAGTGAACTACAAATGCACACAAACACGGGAAGGCTCGTTCGTCAAATCACGTGGAAACAGGCTAATTCAGCTATGCTACACTAATTAAACGGTGCTGCTTGGCTGAGAATACTTTTTCGAAGCTTCGAATTGCACTCTCGGCGTCTTCTTCTTTCAAGGCTTTGGACTGGTAGTACTGGTTCTCGAGGTCCGCGTCAGGCTCCGAGCCTTCCTCTTCAGAAGTGTATTCCTGTGCATCGAACGAACGGCACATAAGGGAGAGGTTCTCATTCTATAAAACAACAGAACTTATCGCACAAGGTCATAAGCTTCGTCGTCCATAAAATCATCATCGTCCATGTCAGACATTTTATAACAAAAGTAGGCACTGCACTACTGGGCGTTTACTGGAGGGCGTTTATTCTAGGGGGCCAATTCGGGTCATTCTCGAGTTCCTCGAGTATCTGCTTGTATTTATTCTTGAAAGTCTTCTTCCTTCTCACTATTCTCAACAATTTCCTGTACCACTGAGCTTCCAGCACGTACACCTACAGTTAAGGCAATGAAAACAATTCACCAGACACTTCACAGTAGCTGAACATGGTGAACGGCCACTACATCCCACCAGAAGTACCTTGATGATGTACGCCACTATGAAATTTAACAGAGCAAATTCAATTATGAACAGACGAAACTTCCACGACGGGCTCTGCTTAATCTGCAGAATTTTCAGTGGTGCCTGTGTGAAGGGAGGATTCAGGGTCAGAGAAGGGCTAACCACAACTCTATGGCAAGCATTGCACACTCCACAGGAAGCACACACTCCCATGATATCTCAACTGGAATTGTCACAGTTGGAACAGTAACTACGACTAACAGGAGTAACACTTACCACCAGTAACCATGACGATGGAGCCAAAGTAAGGAAGATGCACACAGGTAGAAGTATCCCGACGGCCACCATCAAATAGACTATGAGGAGAGCATGGGGGCGAGCTAGCAGAGACTGGCAGTGATGGAACACTAACAACACAAGCTTACAATTGCAATAGAAAGGCTGTCTGTAAGGAGGACCATTGGAGAGGATGACTGCAAGGATGATGTACTGGAAGTTTGAGAACAGGAACATGGCTCCATTCTCATAGCAAAGTATGTTGTCTCCATCAGGATCCGGGATTATGGGCTGAAACCTACGCATAGGGTGGGGGGGGGGGGGTATGGAGGTGAGGACTGGGTATAGGGTGGGGGGGTGGAGGTGAGGACGGGTATAGGGTGGGGGGTGGAGGTGAGGACTGGGTATAGGGTGGGGGTGGAGGTGAGGATGGGTATAGGGTGAGGGTGGAGGTGAAAACTGGGTATGAAGTATAGACAGTGTCACTTCACTGACCACAAGCTGTAATGCATGTAGAACCACACCCCCAGCTGGAACAGTATGACCCAGAGGGCGTGTATCACCAGTGATGATATGATGAGGGGTCCCACTAGGGTGCCCAGTGGACGACGCTTGGACAACATCTTTGATGGACCACTGTACCCCACTGCACAGAATGAACAAAAGATCACCACCACAGCAGCAAATAAGCAATAACAAGATCATAACTCACTTCCAAAGGAGATGGCCAGTGCTAAGATAAGGTCCACAAATAAATACTGGAAGTCTCCCAAATTGGATTCAATCTGCAGTGTATCAACAACTATGACAGCTCTACAACGACACTAACTCAAGTCCTGCCACTCACATAGTACAGAGTAGCTGCAGTGACAAACTCAGCTATGCAGTAAAGTGCCATGAACTGGAAGAGACTGAAGGATGTCACCAGAGAGGCCCGTCCTTCCCTACAATGACAGCCACAATAATACAATTATCCACTTCACTCTGCCACATCACACACGCACGCACACACAGGCAGACACACACACCTTAACAACTTTGGTACACATTGGATATTTTGAAGTTTCGAGGTAAAGGGAGCAGCTATGGATGCTTCAGTCTCTGAGAGGGAAATCCCCGCATGTGCAGCCTTCAATGCCTAAAGTAATAACACGTACTAAAGGTAGAATGGTGCTACAGCCTGTACTGAAGGTAGAATAGTGCTACAGCCTGTACTGAATGTAGAATGGCGCTACAGCCTGTACTGAAGGTAGAATAGTGCTACAGCCTGTACTGAAGGTAGAATGGTGCTACAGCCTGTACTGAAGGTAGAATAGTGCTACAGCCTGTACTGAAGGTAGAATGGTGCTACAGCCTGTACTGAAGGTAGAATAGTGCTACAGCCTGTACTGAAGGTAGAATAGTGCTACAGCCTGTACTGAAGGTAGAATAGTGCTACAGCCTGTACTGAAGGTAGAATGGTGCTACAGCCTGTACTGAAGGTAGAATAGTGCTACAGCCTGTACTGAAGGTAGAATGGTGCTACAAACACAGCCTGTACTGAAGGTAGAATGGTGCTACAGCCTGTACTGAAGGTAGAATGGTGCTACAGCCTGTACTGAAGGTAGAATAGTGCTACAGCCTGTACTGAAGGTAGAATAGTGCTACAGCCTGTACTGAAGGTAGAATGGTGCTACAGCCTGTACTGAAGGTAGAATAGTGCTACAGCCTGTACTGAAGGTAGAATGGTGCTACAAACACAGCCTGTACTGAAGGTAGAATGGTGCTACAGCCTGTACTGAAGGTAGAATGGTGCTACAGCCTGTACTGAAGGTAGAATGGTGCTACAGCCTGTACTGAAGGTAGAATGGTGCTACAAACACAGCCTGTACTGAAGGTAGAATGGTGCTACAGCCTGTACTGAAGGTAGAATGGTGCTACAAACACAGCCTGTACTGAAGGTAGAATGGTGCTACAAACACAGCTAACTCACTCCACAGTCGTTGGCTCCATCACCACACATCACTGTATTATACCTGGATTTATACAGAAATACAGTGTAGTAATCAACATTAGGACCTTAGCAGATACTAGTACTCTTACCCAATAGACTGGAGTTCCTCCACTAAAAGCTGCTTCTGTCCAGGAGACACACGAGCAAACACCTTACCACTAACCAGCAGCTGAGGAGGGCAATGAGCCAAACAACAACTCCCATCACCATGTCAACACACACACCAGCACGTCCACACACACACCAGCACGTCCACACACACACACCAGCATGTCCACACACACCAGCACGTCCACACACCCACCAGTACATCCACACACACACCAGCACGTCCATACACCCACCACATCCACACAACTATTGTACTTACCTTGGGAATGAGGCTCTTCTCGTACTTGATCACCACATCTAGTGAGGCCCCGTCGATTGCCAAGCAAACATTGCTGTCAATCCTAATGTGCTCATCTCCATTGCACACATCATCCTAAGGTGGAAGGGATAGTCAAGCACTGTCTAGGGTTCACTTGTACACACACCACTGCCAGTAGTAGTCAGTACACACACCACTGCCAGTAGTAGTCAGTACACACACCACTGCCAGTAGTAGTCAGTACACACACCACTGCCAGTAGTAGTCAGTACACACACCACTGCCAGTAGTAGTCAGTACACACACCACTGCCAGTAGTAGTCAGTACACACTCCACTGCCAGTAGTAGTCAGTACACACACCACTGCCAGTAGTAGTCAGTACACACACCACTGCCAGTAGTAGTCAGTACACACACCACTGCCAGTAGTAGTCAGTACACACACCACTACCAGTAGTAGTCAGTACACACACCACTGCCAGTAGTAATCAGTACACACACCACTGCCAGTAGTAGTCAGTACACACACCACTGCCAGTAGTAGTCAGTACACACACCACTGCCAGTAGTAATCAGTACACACACCACTGCCAGTAGTAGTCAGTACACACACCACTGCCAGTAGTAATCAGTACACACACCACTGCCAGTAGTAGTCAGTACACACACCACTGCCAGTAGTAGTCAGTACACACTCCACTGCCAGTAGTAGTCAGTACACACACCACTGCCAGTAGTAATCAGTACACACACCACTGCCAGTAGTAGTCAGTACACACTCCACTGCCAGTAGTAGTCAGTACACACACCACTGCCAGTAGTAATCAGTACACACACCACTGCCAGTAGTAGTCAGTACACACACCACTGCCAGTAGTAGTCAGTACACACACCACTGCCAGTAGTAGTCAGTACACACACCACTGCCAGTAGTAATCAGTACACACTCCACTGCCAGTAGTAGTCAGTACACACACCACTGCCAGTAGTAGTCAGTACACACACCACTGCCAGTAGTAGTCAGTACACACACCACTGCCAGTAGTAATCAGTACACACTCCACTGCCAGTAGTAGTCAGTACACACAGTGTCTTCTCTGTTGATTGATTTGATTGTTAAGTTGGAAAGAGTTCACAGGGTTAGGGTTCACAGGGTTAGGGCTCACAGGGTTAGGGTTCACAGGGTTAGGGTTCACAGGTCAAATCTAGTCACTTTCCAATCAGCTGTGGTGGGGGCGTGGCTGGGTGTTCTCACCTGACCAGTAGGGAGTCCAGTTTCCCGGGACCACTCCATGTCCCCGTGGCCCCCTTCTGACAGGAGATGATACTTGATGACAGCCTTACCAGGATCATCCAGGCAAGCCTCCAACTGCACAACATCTTCGTTAGCAACCATACCACACTCCCTAGCAACACAGACAGCAGTCAATATATTGTCACCTAAGTAGGGATAACGAGTAAGGGTGTGGTCATCAACACAGTGGGTGTGCTTGTAAGCACAGAAGCGTGGTTGTGTCCAATATCGGACATCACCTGTGGCCATGACTGTCCTGATGTTGGCATCTTGCAGTTCTTGGATAACAGGAGCTGTTTCTGGTTTGAGTCTGTTCTGCAACACCAGAAGACCTAGCAACTGAAGGTCACACTCAACTGAATCCCTGAGAAATGAAAATATGTATGAACGTATGATTGTATGTGTAACTGTAATGATATCCCTTGACTGCATGTACACACACACACACACCCACCCACCCACACACACACACACACACACACACACACACACACACACACACACACACACACACACACACACACCTGGAGACTGACTCCATCTTGTGCCAAGGAACATATATCACTTTGTGACCTAATGCCAAAACACGATAACCCTGCTTAGCAAAACTTGACAAGGTCTTGTCAAAATTCTCTGGTAAAGTGTCCTTTCTACAGAGGCTTTTGATGACCTCCGGAGCTCCCTTCACAAACACCTCTGTTCTGTTGGGCTCAGCTACAGGGAGCGTTCTCACCAACACACTCATCCTCTTCAGGTCTGATGAGAAGGTGAACTGCTTCATCACACCAAGCTCTAGTGGAGGCTGAAGAGGAAAGGAACATAGTACATGTGATAGTCACATGACTGGGTATCCCTAGTACCTCTTCTGCATCAGGGTGCACCACACAAGGCACGATGATGTCATAGCGACTTGACTCCACCTCACCCGGCTCCTCCAAAACCTGTACACTACAAAGACTAAAGACACACCCACATTTAGGTAGACCCTCCCAATGCTCTCACCCATCCTGTGGCCCCAAACATCTTGAGGTCCAGAGGGTCTCCCGACAGCTCCCCGTTGATGAGCGTCAGGGAGTGACAGGTGGCCATCCCATGGATGAAGAGGTCATGAACAGAAAGAGTATCAGTTGGTCTTTGGGCAAAGTCTGAAAAACTGCAACAAACCAATGATAATGGTTGGGTGGTAGGCCAGGTACAGGACTCGTGGTGGGGCACAACTCACATGAACTGCTTGTCAGTATTGAGCGACCACTTGTGTTTAGAGAGTGTCTCAACAGAAACACAACGTTTCACTCCCAACAAATCCAGACTATCTTCAGTGAGAGTTCCTGTCTTGTCAAAACAAGCCAGCTTCACTTTGCCACACAGGTTTATCCTTAATAACAGGAAGAGTACTACACTAACACAACTGCCTAACCCACTCTATCCCCACACTCTCTCATACCATCCATTCCCCTCTACTCCACCCTCTCCACTCACCTCTCCTCCACCCTCTCCACTCACCTCTCCACCCTCTCCACTCACCTCTACTCCACCCTCTCCACTCACCTCTACTCCACCCTCTCCACTCACCTCTCCTCCACCCTCTCCACTCACCTCTGTGGACTAATGCAAGATATTTTTTGTTTCTTGAGTCTGGCAATAGCATAAACTGTGCCAACTGTGAGTGCAGCGGGCAGGGCCGGGGGGACCAGGATGGTGATGACATCTAGTGATCTGAAGATAGTTTCGCCGATATCGTACTGTGAGGAAACCCAAGAACAGCCACTTACCACACAAACACACATGATGACACATTAAGAGATACGTATCTGGAAACTATTGGAACCACACCAGTATAAGGTCTGTAGCTGAGCTGCAGGATCCCCGTTATATGTATTGGCACCTATGTAGCACATGGCATATCTTACCAAACCACACTCACATGATGAACCAAGTTAACTGTCAGCGAATATACCACGCCAACAGCTCCCATCACAGCCAAAGCCATCACAAACTTGATAGAGTCCTTCCACAGCTTGATATTCAGAGGCTTAGGGAACAGGATTGACCGCACGAGACCACCCTTGGCTGTCCAGAAGGCCGTGTTGACTACAACAGCCAAGACCTTTCTCCCTTTGTAGTACCTTGTCTGGATCACCTCAGTGCCTGGGGAGTGGGCAAACAGGCAGTGATCTTGGCTGTAGCAGGCATGCCCATAGTTAGGTATGTGCATTCAAGTAATCAAAGCATACGTACACACCTCCAAACAAGGTGTACTTTTTGTGTTTGGTGTGGTTGTATTCCTCATCCCCTAAAGGAAGTGTGGTCTTCATGACTGGCACACTCTCTCCTGCAAAAGGTGTGGTTAGAAAAATCAGAGTGTGGCAAGTCATACACCACACACACACACACACACACACACACACACACACACACACAGGCACACAGGCACACACACAGGCACACACACACAGGCACACACACACACACACACACACACACACACACACACACACACACACAGGCACAGATTACCTGTCAACATGCTCTCGTTAACAATAGCAGTCCCAGACACCAGGACAGCATCACAGGGCATCTTCAGTCCGTTCTGAGGCACTACAATCACATCACCGGGAACAAGGTCCACACTGGACACTCCTTGGATCTCTGAGACAATAAAGTAGGAACAAAGCCTCCTCAAGACAGAGTCAACATGCCCAGCCTGTGTATGTGTGAGGGTTAGTACATACGTATGTACTCTGACTGTATGCAGGTTAGTATGTGTGTGTGTACAGGAGTATACTCACCACGGCCATTTCTAATAACGGTTACAACATTTGAGAACACAACCATATCGTGGAGTTGCTTTGCTTCCTGTGAACATGGTGAAAGGTGATGATGCTTGGTGTGGTGTGATGACAGTGGGTGTGGTGTGATGACAGTGGGTGTGGTGTGATGATAGTGGGTGTGGTGTGATGATAGTGGGTGTGGTGTGATGATAGGGAGTGGTAAGATGACAGCAGGTTTCACTATTGTTCACACGGTTGTTCACACCCACCCTTCTGGTCTGGATGAGACTGATGGTGATGGAGATGATCTGGATCAGGATGATACAGCCGGAATAGTAGTAGTATTGGTCAGCCATCCAGAAGGCAACAGTGACAAACTCAAAGACGTAAAATGGATGGAGAACCTAAAGAGGCAGATCAAAGATCATGGAGAGACATGGAAGACTAGGCCTCGGATATACGTAAGCATATACAATATGTACACCACACCCCACAGACACACACCCCACAGTAATCCCCACAGACACACCCCACAGACACACATTTTATTTTAATATGATAAATTATTTTCATTGATTGTTGTAAAATTGCTAAGTTTCTTAGTTCCAGTGTCAGCTATTATTCGATGATTACAGCATTGATGAATCTTAGCTTTAGATATTGTATCTTGGTACGTTGGGTCAATATCAATTCGATCATTCCAAGCAGAAATAATAGTAGAGTTATTTCTGAAGGAGCATAATACAATTACTTTGAATTTTAGTTCAAATTATGGGCAATTCTAGTTTTAGCATTAGTTAGCTACAATACCACACCCACCCACACCCACCCACCCACCCACACACACACACACACACACACACACACACACACAGAGAGACACACCTCATCAACAAACAATGCATAGATTGGCTTCACTGGAACATCGATCAAGTTCTTTCCATTCAATACGAATCTAAATAAGACCATCAAAGTTAACCAATGGATTTATAAAGTCCAGCCTATGTAGTTTATTGACAGTCACTCACAGTCTTTCCTGTTCATCTGAACTCAGCCCTTTAGACATAGCATGGAGGTCATCAAAGGTCTGGCCATACTCCAACTGCTGCAACCTCAAGAATCTCTGCAGGTCTTCGCTGTAAAAGTACCGAATGTAGCGATGCTCAAAATAGCGAACCGTGAGGTGCCTTGGCAGGATCCCAACTGACTCATCACAGCTATCCTCAGACTTGTCCGAGGTGTTGTCACCGCCCAGTGTACGGGCAGATCTAACAATCTCAACACGATGTTTCCCATCTAAGTCCTGGAGCAGTATGGTAATATAATCACCACTAGACACACACACACACACACACACACACACACACACACACACACACACACACACACACACACAAACATCAAAGCTTACTTTGACAACTACAAATTGAGCTTTCTGCAAGGAAACCTTCCACGCTACTAAGCGCAAAGCGAAATGCCTGAACCAGTAGCCCAAAAGCAGTCCCACTGGTATGGGCAAAAGTGCAAACGGGAGAACCAGACAGAGCTTCAACCAGCTCAATTGGTACCCCACTTGATACTGAGAACGGAACAGATACGACTGATAGAGAATAAGGAACGTTTGAACCGTCATATTATGCGCTTACATCGAACTCCTGGTCGGTTCGGACGGTTTCAGAGACAGATTCTTTCTGGTCATTCGACATGACTACGTCTGAAAACAGTAGGCCTTAGCTGGGACGCGCCAAACTTGTATAATCTCCTAAGACTGTCTCCAAAATACAAACTAAGACTGACAATATACTCCTACACATAATAGACAAGAAGGACCATTCCCGACAAGGCCGTTTCCAACAAAAAAGCAAGTGAAGTCTCCCTGTGTCTCGAAGATGGAAAGCGATTAGAGATATTATTATACGTAAATATACGACAATCACACGAATTCAGGTTAATGAACGGAAAGTGGTACAAAGTTGCAGGCATAATATACGGAGTGTTGAGACAGGCGTGGTCATGAGCTAAATGGGCAGCGAGTTAGTTGTCACCAACTGCTTGTTCTATAGCATCTGGGTCATCTGTACACAACTCCTCAATCTTCCTTCCAAAGTATTCCTCAATTTTTTTCATGTTCTGAAACGATCGTGGACCATCAATGAGATTGATGGCCAACCCAACTTTACCAAATCGTCCAGTTCTTCCAATTCGATGAAGATAGGTCTCATAATCTGGTTTTCTAGCGATGACATCAAAAGGTAAGTCATAGTTGACTACAACAGTCACCTGCTCCACATCTATCCCACGAGCCATGACATTGGTGGTGATGAGGATCTTCTCTCTACCATGCCTGAACCGATCCAACACTGCCACACGCTGTGCAGTCTCCATCTCTCCAGTCAGCAGTCCCACTGCATGGCCTTCCTTAACCAGCTTGGCTGCTAGTGTGTTGGCTGACTTTCGTGTCTGTTGAAAGAGCAACAATCAACTCAAAAACGATACGTACTTTCTATAGCATAGTTGGAGTACACCTAGGAAAGACTATGGTTCAGCCAGGGGGTGGCTAGGGGACTGGTAGTGGACTGCTAATGGACTGGTAGGCGATTGCTAAGAGACAGGTACAGCTGTGATCAGAATAGACAGGTACAGCTGTGATCAGAATAGACAGGTACAGCTGTGATCAGAATAGACAGGTACAGCTGTGATCAGAATAGACAGGTACAGCTGTGATCAGAATAGACAGGTACAGCTGGGATCAGAATAGACAGGTACAGCTGGGATCAGAATAGACAGGTACAGCTGGGATCGGAATAGACAGGTACAGCTGGGATCAGAATAGACAGGTACAGCTGGGATCAGAATAGACAGGTACAGCTGGGATCAGAATAGACAGGTACAGCTGGGATCAGAATAGACAGGTACAGCTGGGATCAGAATAGACAGGTACAGCTGTGATCACAATAGACAGGAAATGGTACACAATCACTAGCAGCTCAGCTCACATGACAGAAGACCATAGCTTGTCCAACGCTGATGGTGCCATAAATGTTTGCAAGAGCTTTAAACTTGTCATCTTCATTTTGACAACGAACATAAAATTGCTTAATATTGTCCAGTGATAGCTCCTCTTTCTTCAGACGCAGTATGACGGGATCGGGTATGATCTTCTTGGCAAAGTTCATGACATTATCATCGTATGTAGCAGAGAAAAGAGCTTTCTGACATTCTTTGTTTAAAACACTAACAAGATGAAGGCAAGTGTAAAACCAAATGCACACACTATTAGAAAGAAGACCTTCTATTGGCGTGGTCTCCTCGTAGAAGGGACAGGGCTAGCTCACTTGTGTATCCTGAGTGTCTGGTCTTGATGTCCTTGAGTATCAATCATAACGTCTGCTTCGTCGAGAACAAAGAGGACAATTTTATTGGGATCAAAAGCCCTCACTTTGAGCACCCAATCCATAACGGTACCAGGAGTTCCAATGATGATCTGCTCAGTCAATCCTTGACCACGCTCCACTGCACAATGGAGAGATACAGCCGCTTACGACTAGTGAATATGTACAACACTGCTTTTAATAATTAGCACAAACTGCACAACACATTCAGAGTAGGTCCAGGTTAGGTTAGGTAATCTTCATTATACTGGGGAACCAATAGCCAGTGGCTACTATAAAGACACCCAAGTTAACCCTAACCCAAGCCGTGATAGGGCTGGGTACAAGTGGTGACGGAAGTACAGATTCATTGTGCTCACATCGTTTCCCTTTGACAGCATAAATCATCTTCACATCCACCAGAAACTTCCCCATTTGTTCGACCACTTTACCTGTTTGTTGAGCAAGATCAAATGTAGGAGAAAGACAAACAACCTAATGTAGAAAGAGAAGTACACAAACCAACACAAGTCCTAAGATATACTTTGGAATGGAGTTACAGTATTGTCAGCTTCACCTGGGGGTATTTCTTGCTGGGGTCTACTCGTGTTAACATTGAAAGAACGAAAGCAGCTGTCTTTCCTGTTCCACTTTGAGATTGAGCTATGAGGTTCTGCGGACTAAGACAAGCACAAAAGGAAGTACTTCACCAGGGACCACTCATCTCTACTTCACCAGGGACCACTCATCTCTACTTCACCAGGGACCACTCATCTCTACTTCACCAGGGACCACTCATCTCTACTTCACCAGGGACCACTCATCTCTACTTCACCAGGGACCACTCATCTCTACTTCACCAGGGACCACTTATCTCTACTTCACCAGGGACCACTCATCTCTACTTCACCAGGGACCACTTATCTCTACTTCACCAGGGACCACTTATCTCTACTTCACCAGGGACCACTTATCTCTACTTCACAAGGGACCACTCATCTCTACTTCACCAGGGACCACTCATCTCTACTTCACCAGGGACCACTCATCTCTACTTCACCAGGGACCGCTCATCTCTACTTCACCAGGGACCGCTCATCTCTACTTCACCAGGGACCGCTCATCTCTACTTCACCAGGGACCGCTTATCTCTACTTCACCAGGGACCACTCATCTCTACTTCACCAGGGACCACTCATCTCTACTTCACCAGGGACCACTCATCTCTACTTCACCAGGGACCACTCATCTCTACTTCACCAGGGACCACTCATCTCTACTTCACCAGGGACCACTCATCTCTACTTCACCAGGGACCACTCATCTCTACTTCACCAGGGACCACTCATCTCTACTTCACCAGGGACCACTCATCTCTACTTCACCAGGGACCACTCATCTCTACTTCACCAGGGACCACTCATCTCTACTTCACCAGGGACCGCTCATCTCTACTTCACCAGGGACCGCTCATCTCTACTTCACCAGGGACCGCTCATCTCTACTTCACCAGGGACCGCTCATCTCTACTTCACCAGGGACCGCTCATCTCTACTTCACCAGGGACCGCTTATCTCTACTTCACCAGGGACCACTCATCTCTACTTCACCAGGGACCACTCATCTCTACTTCACCAGGGACCACTCATCTTTACTTCACCAGGGACCACTCATCTCTACTTCACCAGGGACCACTCATCTCTACTTCACCAGGGACCACTCATCTCTACTTCACAAGGGACCACTCATCTCTACTTCACCAGGGACCACTTATCTCTACTTCACCAGGGACCACTCATCTCTACTTCACCAGGGACCGCTTATCTCTACTTCACCAGGGACCGCTCATCTCTACTTCACCAGGGACCACTCATCTCTACTTCACCAGGGACCACTTATCTCTACTCATCGAATGTACATTTCTTCTGTCAACTCACGGATCAGCCACTAATATGGGGAGTGCGACTTCTTGAATTTTCGAAGGTTTGTTGAACCCCATTCCATACACACCTTCCAAGAGCTCTTTTCGTCTGAAAGAGACCACAGATATACTATGTATTTCTTAGCAATAGCAATGCTTTACCATTGACTGGACTTTACTCAACCCCCCTGGGGTAGGGTTAGCAGAGTGCGGTTGAGGTGACGACCACATAGCATAGTCGAGGAGAGGATTAAATGGAAATACGCTAAAAGGAATTAGGACTGAACAACTCACAATCTGAGATCTTCAAAACTCTTCACGGAGTACAGCGGCGAGGAAGGATCAGCGCGCTGGATCTCTAAGTTCGACTTGGTCTCGATCAGTTTAGCATGGAGAATTTTATTAAACAGAGAAGCTTCAGCCGGAGACACGCTTTTATCGGCTTCTGGCTGTGAATCAGAGACTACCTTCATTTGATCCATTGGTTTGTCCAATTTGTCAGCTTCCTCGGCCCAGTCTAAGTCCGCCATTTTATCCAATCTTACACGTGTATAATATTATCGAAACGCGAATGATGACAACACGTACAGTATAATATACACTGTATACTAACGTTGCCACTATTCATTTTATATTAATTTTCACAATAGTCTTTTTCCGGCGAAGTAGAGAATTGGATTCTGGCAGCTTCGTGGCCAAATGAGTCGGATCAATATCCCACCATACGTTTAGGTCCAGTCGACCATAATTATTTGAGACTGTATTCAGCATAGCCATCCCATATCAGCAGTGTAGGTTATTGTGTTCCAAGGCTTTGCGCTACTACATCCTGCCGATATTTGGATGGTTATGATGTGCTCATTGCAATAGTGTACCTGCTGTATGCCTGGCTCAAAATCGACATGGTTTAGAAAGTGTGGTAATTAGGACCAGAATCCAATTCTCTACTTCGGGTTAGGGCAATTGGATCAAATTCTGGTCCTATTACCACACTTTCTAAACCTGATATTATGAAAGAATGATGACAAACACCCAAATACTATGACTGTTGAATTTTTGCAGAGATTAGTACAGCTGGAATTGCTTATCAGCTCCTTATTAGTTTAAGCAATAATTGTAAATAGGATATACTACAAATTATTATTACAGAATTTACTGCTGTCATATCATAAATACTCCAACAACTACTGAGTAGTGGGAAAAAAGCTAGAATGGACATAGAAGGCAAGCCTTATTGTTATGTATCTGTAAAATTCTAGGATCCATGATCAATAAAAAAGTCACCCACTCAGGGTCAAAGACACCTATATATGTAGAGCTTTACAGGGACTTTCCACAGAGACTGCGTACTTGCGTCATTCCACGAATGCAGAAGACACTATTCTAGCTGGGAGGTCAGCCGCGAGTCCCAAAGCTCCCCCCTACGGTTCTTTGTAGAGAGTATGCGACTGACCACCAGGAAGTGAGCTATTTTTTTTCAGAGAAAAAAACCGTCCTTTTGAGGATTCGAACCCGCGACCTGGAGCCTAGAGTCGTGTCACCTGACCACCCCGCCACCGTGACCTATCTATTTTATTATTATTATCTGCGCTATTTAAAGTTGCCCTCAATGTTCAATTCGGAGAATAGGCCACCCACAGGCACTCGAATCACTTGATCGTCTCTAATAGGTTTAGAAGAACCTTCGGTGAAGATTTAAAGCTCGTTGAAGTCTTTGCGCTCAAATTCTAGCCCAAATCCTAATTGTCGGCGTTTTGAAATCGGCCATTTTGTTCGCACAATAGAAATAATATAAATTCACTGTAGTAGTTACGCGTAGGAATGCATATTATATGATGTTGCAGTATTTCCTAAATTCGAATATACTCGAAGATGGTGGAGCTACGTAGCTCGTAGCTACGGCAAGGGAGCTTTATAAAGTCTTCTGTTTCATACTATAAAACCCGAGGGTATGTAAAGTTTTCCTACATTCCAGACTGTATATGCATTATTGCTTTCCTGTGATAGAAACTTCGTCGGAGAATGCGCGAACACTGTAAGGGACATAGCAGTATTCCTCTGCAAAGAGAAGATATTACCAAATTGCATCTTCGAGGTGTGGTTGTGTAGGGTATGGGTTGAGGTATATTAACTGATAGAATATGTTCACTTGCTTTGTGTTCAGTTTTGAAGTAGTGAAGATCATTCATGACAAGATACTGGACATGATCGGTAGTAACCAGTGAGTGCATCATTATGTGATCCACTGTGATTATCATACTCAAGTATTACATCTGCTCTCAGAGTACCACTTGTTCTGGTGGGAAACAAGACAGACCTCCACATGCAAAATTAATAGTTCTGTGTAGCACTGCAAACACACACATCAAAATAGAACTATTGCCAGTACCTGTTTTACAATAATCTATTATCACAATGTCAACACAATAAGTTATATTATGTATACCAAATCTAGCACACTGCATTATGCTACAATGGGTCAGGTATTTAGGTACGTATCTCGTCGACCGGCACACGCCATTTTGTATTTCCCACCGGTGACATAGGTGTCAGTGACCCCCCTTTCCCTCTGACACCATCATGGCCATCTTTTCAGGTAGTTTGAGAAATACGAATGCACAGACACACTCCTTGACCTAGTACAGTCCTTCTGATAACAGAAAGATGCATTTTGATGTCGACCAAAAATTCTCCCCACTGCCCATATGCCACATATAATAAAATGTATGTTCTTTTGTATGTTTATAAGTGTAATATGCCTTGTTGTGATGACCTGAGCAATTGGACAATTCTTTGCTGGTCACCAAGGGCTAGCCAGTGTCCGTGCTAAACTCACCAACACATTTTGGGAAGAATTGAGATTGTCCTGAGTGCGCTATAAGCCTCGTGGTGACAAGTAAAAAAATGTCATTGTTTTGGCTTGTCACCACGACCTCTCCTGTGTGCACGTAATGCATCATAGTTCTAATACGAATGCACAGACACACTCCTGGACCTAGTACGGTCCTTCTGATAACAAGAAAGATGCATTTTAATGTTGACCAAATATTCTCCCCAGTGCCCATATACCACATATAATAAAATGTATATACTTTTGTACGTATAAAAGTGTAATGTGCCTTGTGGTGATGACCTGAGCAATTGGACATTTCTTTGCTGGTCACCAAGGTCTAGCCAGTGTCCATGCTAAACTCACCAACACAATTTGGGAAGAATTGAGATTGTCCTGAGTGCGCTATAAGCCTCGTGGTGACAAGCAAAAATGTCAATTTTTTGAGTTGTTACCACGGCCTCTCCTGTGTGCACGTGATGCATCATAGCTCAAATCCGAATGCACAGACACACTCCTGGACCTGGTAGTTATCTTCTGATAGTAAAAAGATGCATTTTGATGTCGACCAAAATTTCCCCCTATTGCCAATGTATATACTTTGTATTTCGATTCATATATAAGTGTATTATGCCTTGTGGTGATCACCTAAGCATAGGAGAGAAAACTTTAAGCACCTTTTTGCATATCTCATGGGAGAAGGGGCGTGTCAACCTAATATTTTAGACAGACCTAGCTGGGGACGTGAGCTAACTTCTGAAACAATTCCCATCTCAATAGGTGACCCGTAACCCCAGCTACATTGGAAGGTGCTTAATATTTTTTCAATGTATGGGAGAGTATAGGAGAGAAAACGCTAAGCACCTTTTTGCATAGCTCATTGGGGAGGGGGCGTGTCAACTTGATATTTCAGACAGACCTAGCTGGGGACGTGTGCTAACTTCTGAAACAATTCCCATCTCAATAGGTGACCCGTAACCCCAGCTACATTGGAAGGTGCTTAATATTTTTTCAATGTATGGGAGAGTATATGAGATAAAACGCTAAGCACGTTTTTGCATAGCTGATGGGAGAAGGGGCGTGACAACTTAATATTTTCAGGAGACCTAGCTGGGGATGTGAGCTAACTTCTGAAACAATTCCCATCTCAATAGGTGACTCGTAACCCCAGCTACATTGGAAGGTGCTTAATATTTTTTCAATGTATGGGAGAGTATATGAGATAAAACGCTAAGCACCTTTTTGCATAGCTGATGGGAGAAGGGGCGTGTCAACTTGATATATTATACAGACCTAGCTGGGGATGTGAGCTAACTTCTGAAACAATTCCCATCTCAATAGGTGACTCGTAACCCCAGCTACATTGGAAGGTGCTTAATATTTTTTCAATGTATGGGAGAGTATATGAGAGAAAACGCTAAGCACCTTTTTGTATAGGTCATTGGAGAAGGGGCGTGTCAACTTGATATATTATACAGACCTAGCTGGGGATGTGAGCTAACTTCTGAAACAATTTGCATAGCTCATCCCAAAAAATGTCAATTTTTGGTCTTGTCACCACGGCCTCTCCTGTGTGCACGTGATGCATCATAGCTGAAATCCAAATGCACAGACACACTCCTGGACCTAGTAGCTACCTTCTGATAGCAAAAAGGATGCATTTTGATGTCGACCAAAATTTCCCCCCAGTGCCACATATAATAGAATGTATATACTTTGTATGTACATTCATATATGCGTGTAATACACCTTGTGGTGATCACCTAAGCAATTTGATATTTCTTTGCTGGTCACCAAGGGCTACCTAGTGTCCATGCCTAACTCACCAACACAATTTGGTAAGCATTCTGATTGTCCTGAGTGCACTATAAGCCTCGTGGTGACAAGCAAAAAAATGTCAATTTTTTGAGTTGTCACCACGGCCTCTTCTGTGTGCACGTGGTGCATCATAGCTCAAATCCAAATGCGCAGACACGCTCCTGGACCTAGTAGCTACCTTCTGATAGCAAAAAGATGCGTTTTGATGTCAACCAAAATTTCCCCCTATTGCCAATGTATATACTTTGTATGTAGATTCATATATACGTGTATTACGCCTTGTGGTGATCACCTAAGCAATTTGATATTTCTTTTCTGGTCACCAAGGGCTACCTAGTGTCCATGCCTAACTCACCAACACAATTTGGTAAGCATTCTGATTGTCCTGAGTGCGCTATAAGCCTCGTGGTGACAAGCCCAAAAATGTCAATTTTTTGTCTTGTCACCACGGCCTCTCCTGTGTGCACGTGATGCATCATAGCTGAAATCCAAATGCACAGACACACTCCTGGACCTGGTAGCTACCTTCTGATAGCAAAAAGTTGCATTTTGATGTTGACCAAAATTTCCCCCTATTGCCAATGTATATACCTTGTATGTAGATTCATATATAAGTGTATTACGCCTTGGGTGATCACCTAAGCAATTTAAGATTTCTTTTCTGGTCACCAAGGGCTACCTAGTGTCCATGCCTAACTCACCAACACAATTTGGTAAGCATTCTGATTGTCCTGAGTGCGCTATAAGCCTCGTGGTGACAAGCCAAAAAATGTCAATTTTTGGTCTTGTCACCACGGCCTCTCCTGTGTGCACGTGATGCATCATAGCTGAAATCCAAATGCACAGACACACTCCTGGACCTGGTAGCTACCTTCTGATAGCAAAAAGTTGCATTTTGATGTCGACCAAAATTTCCCCCTATTGCCAATGTATATACCTTGTATGTAGATTCATATATGCGTGTATTACGCCTTGGGTGATCACCTAAGCAATTTAAGATTTCTTTGCTGGTCACCAAGGGCTACCTAGTGTCCATGCCTAACTCACCAACACAATTTGGTAAGCATTCTGATTGTCCTGAGTGCGCTATAAGCCTCGTGGTGACAAGCCCAAAAAATGTCAATTTTTGGTCTTGTCACCACGGCCTCTCCTGTGTGCACGTGATGCATCATAGCTGAAATCCAAATGCACAGACACACTCCTGGACCTAGTAGCTACCTTCTGATAGCAAAAAGTTGCATTTTGATGTCGACCAAAATTTCCCCCTATTGCCAATGTATATACTTTGAATGTAGATTTATATATGCGTGTATTACGCCTTGGGTGATCACCTAAGCAATTTGATATTTCTTTGCTGGTCACCAAGGGCTACCTAGTGTCCATGCCTAACTCACCAACACAATTTGGTAAGCATTCTGATTGTCCTGAGTGCGCTATAAGCCTCGTGGTGACAAGCCCAAAAAATGTCAATTTTTGGTCTTGTCACCACGGCCTCTCCTGTGTGCACGTGATGCATCATAGCTGAAATCCAAATGCACAGACACACTCCTGGACCTGGTAGCTACCTTCTGATAGCAAAAAGGATGCATTTTGATGTCGACCAAAATTTCCCCCCAGTGCCACATATAATAGAATGTATATACTTTGTATGTACATTCATATATGCGTGTAATACGCCTTGTGGTGATCACCTAAGCAATTTGATATTTCATTGCTGGTCACCAGGGGCTACCTAGTGTCCATGCCTAACTCACCAACACAATTTCGCTAGCATTCTGATTGTTCTGAGTGCGCTATAAGCCTCGTGGTGACAATCCCAAAAAATGTCAATTTTTGGTCTTGTCACCACGGCCTCTCCTGTGTGTACGTGATGCATCATAGCTGAAATCCAAATGCACAGACACACTCCTGGACCTGGTAGCTACCTTCTGATAGCAAAAAGTTGCATTTTGATGTCGACCAAAATTTCCCCCTATTGCCAATGTATATACTTTGTATGTAGATTCATATATGCGTGTATTACGCCTTGGGTGATCACCTAAGCAATTTGATATTTCTTTTCTGGTCACCAAGGGCTACCTAGTGTCCATGCCTAACTCACCAACACAATTTGGTAAGCATTCTGATTGTCCTGAGTGCGCTATAAGCCTCGTGGTGACAATCCCAAAAAATGTCAATTTTTTGAGTTGTCACCACGGCCTCTCCTGTGTGCACGTGATGCATCATAGCTCAAATCCGAGTGCACAGACACACTCCTGGACCTGTGATTCAGGACAGGTCAGCAGTGTGCACTGAAATAGTCAAATCATTGTGAATATATTTTTAACTCTCCAGAGGTACTTCTCCAAACTGTTTAGTAGGACAGTATTGAAGGACCGAGGTGAGAGGGTCACTAGGTGCATACCTGTAGCTGGTATGTAAAATGTGAATGCTCTGCTCTTGCCTTCCTGCAGGTCTTCTCCAAACACTTCCAGAGAAATATCACAGTTCTTTGCATTGACAGTAACAAGAATTGAGAACTTTTGAATTTACCATTCTACTTATTAATAAAATGCAAAAAGTTGATTCAGTCATATTATTCCTCAGTTGAAATTCTTGCAAACATACGTAAGTGTTCCAAACTGATAAAGGTGACTGACATACTTTCATTTTGAAACCTTTTGGCTTTGTAAAAATTAATATCAAATTTAACTACATGTGGGACAATCAGCATCTTGATTTTAACGCCTTAACATCAATACAGGACCCACCCCTTTTACACATTCAAAGGAAATACCCATTCCCTCTGTTCTAATCGACTGTCACTTAGGTTAAGTTGGGTATACTTATTTAGGCCATAGATACTCGTTATTGACAATTAAAATAAACACATAATTACATAATAAATATTAGTTAAAATGGTAGTATGTGGGTGTAGCAATAGCTTTCACTCTTTCCAACCTTATGTTGTCCATAATTTGTTCAAGTATCAAAATACTGTATTATAATGATCACATTAATGAAATGAAGAAATTGTTGGATTTGTAATTAATAAAAAAGTCACCCACTCAGGGTCAAAGACACCTATATATGAAGAGCTTTACAGGGACTTTCCACAGAGACTGTGTACTTGCGTCATTCCACGAATGCAGAAGACACTATTCTAGCTGGGAGGTCAGCCGCGAGTCCCAAAGCTCCCCCCTACGGTTCTTTGTAGAGAGTATTGCAACTGACCACCAGGAAGTGAGCTATTTTTTTTTCAGAGAAAAAAACCGTCCTTTTGAGGATTCGAACCCGCGACCTGGAGCCTAGAGTCGTGTCACCTGACCACCCCGCCACCGTGACTTATCTATTTTATTATTATTATCTGCGCTATTTAAAGTTGCCCTCAATGTTCAATTCGGAGAATAGGCCACCCACAGGCACTCGAATCACTTGATCGTCTCTAATAGGTTTAGAAGAACCTTCGGTGAAGATTTAAAGCTCGTTGAAGTCTTTGCGCTCAAATTCTAGCCCAAATCCTAATTGTCGGCGTTTTGAAATCGGCCATTTTGTTCGCACAATAGAAATAATATAAATTCACTGTAGTAGTTACGCGTAGGAATGCATATTATATGATGTTGCAGTATTTCCTAAATTCGAATATACTCGAAGATGGTGGAGCTACGTAGCTCGTAGCTACGGCAAGGGAGCTTTACAAAGTCTTCTGTTTTTAATACTATAAAACCCGAGGGTATGTAAAGTTTTCCTACATTCCAGACTGTATGTGTATTATTGCTTTCCTGTGATAGAAACTTCGTCGGAGAATGCGCGAACACTGTAAGGGACATAGCAGTATTCCTCTGCAAAGAGAAGATATTACCAAATTGCATCTTCGAGGTGTGTTTGTGTAGGGTATGGGTTGAGGTATATTAACTGATAGAATATGTTCACTTGCTTTGTGTTCAGTTTTGAAGTAGTGAAGATCATTCATGACAAGATACTGGACATGATCGGTAGTAACCAGTGAGTGCATCATTATGTGATCCACTGTGATTATCATACTCAAGTATTACATCTGCTCTCAGAGTACCACTTGTTCTGGTGGGAAACAAGACAGACCTCCACATGCAAAATTAATAGTTCTGTGTAGCACTGCAAACACACACATCAAAATAGAACTATTGCCAGTACCTGTTTTACAATAATCTATTATCACAATGTCAACACAATAAGTTATATTATGTATACCAAATCTAGCACACTGCATTATGCTACAATGGGTCAGGTATTTAGGTACGTATCTCGTCGACCGGCACATGCCATTTTGTATTTCCCACTGGTGTCATAAGTGTAAGTGACCCCCTTTCCTTCTGACACCAGCAGGGCCATCTTCTCAGGAAGTTTGAGAAATACGAATGCACAGACACACTCCTTGACCTAGTACAGTCATTCTGATAACAAAAAAGATGCATTTTGATGTCGACCAAAAATTCCCCCCAGTGCCCATATGCCACATGTGGTGATCACCTAAGCAATTTGAGATTTCTTGGCTGGTCACCAAGGGCTACCCAGTGTATTTTAGACAGACCTAGCTAGGGACGTGAACTAACTTCTGAAACAATTCCCATCTCAATAGGTGACAAGCTCATGGGGGAGGGGGCATGAGTATAGGAGAGAAAACGCTAAGCACCTTTTTGCATAGCTCATGAGAGAGGGGGCATGTCAACTTGATATTTTCAGGAGACCTAGCTGGGGATGTGAGCTAACTTCTGAAACAATTCCCATCTCAATAGGTGACCCGTAACCCCAGCTACATTAGGTGCTTAATATTTTGTCAATGTATGGGAGAGTATAGGAGAGAAAACGCTAAGCACCTTTTTGCATAGCTGATGGGAGAAGGGGCGTGACAACTTGATATTTCGAACAGACCTAGCTGGGGATGTGAACTAACTTCTGAAACAATTCCCATCTCAATAGGCGACCTTTAACTCCAGTTACATTGGAAGGTACTTAATATTTTTTCAATGTATGGGAGAGTATAGGAGATAAAACACTAAGCACCTTTTTGCATAGCTCATGGGGGAGGGGGCGTGTCAACTTGATATTTCAGACAGACCTAGCTGGGGACGTGAACTAACTTCTGAAACAATTCCCATCTCAATAGGCGACCCTTAACTCCAGCTACATTGGAAGGTGCTTAATATTTTGTCAATGTATGGGAGAGTATAGGAGATAAAATGCTAAGCACCTTTTTGCATAGCTCATGGGGGAGGGGGCGTGTCAACTTGATATTTCAGACAAACCTAGCTGGGGATGTGAGCTAACTTCTGAAAGAATTCCCATCTCAATAGGCGACCCTTAACCCCAGCTACATTGGAAGGTGCTTAATATTTTGTCAATGTATGGGAGAGTATTGGAGAGAAATGCTAAGCACCTTTTTGCATAGCTCATGGGGGAGGGGGCGTGTCAACTTGATAATTTAGACAAACCTAGCTAGGGACGTGAACTAACTTCTGAAACAATTCCCATCTCAATAGGTGACCCGTAACTCCAACTACATTGGAAGGTGCTTAATATTTTTTTTCAATGTATGGGAGAGTATAGGAGATAAAACGCTAAGCACCTTTTTTCATAGCTCATGAGAGAGGGGGTGTGTCAACTTGATATTTCAGACAGATCTAGGCAGGGATGTGAACTAACTTCTGAAACAATTCCCATCTCAATAGGTGACTCGTAACCCAAGCTACATTGGAAGGTGCTTAATATTTTTTCAATTTTTTAATGTATGAGAGAGTATTGAGTAACGATTTCTTGTCTGGTCACCAAGGGCTACCCAGTGTCCATACCAAACTCACCAACACAATTCCGTAAGCATTCTGATTGTCCTGAGTGCGCTATAAGCCTCGTGGTGACAAGCCCAAAAAATGTCAATTTTTGGTCTTGTCACCACGGCCTCTCCTGTGTGCACGTGATGCATCATAGCTCAAATCCAAATGCACAGACACACTCCTGGACCTGGTAGCTACCTTCTGATAGCAAAAGGGATGCATTTTGATGTCGACCAAAATTTCCCCCTATTGCCAATGTATATACTTTGTATGTAGATTCATATATGCGTGTATTACGCCTTGGGTGATCACCTAAGCAATTTGATATTTCTTTGCTGGTCACCAAGGGCTACCTAGTGTCCATGCCTAACTCACCAACACAATTTGGTAAGCATTCTGATTGTCCTGAGTGCGCTATAAGCCTCGTGGTGACAAGCCCAAAAAATGTCAATTTTTGGTCTTGTCACCACGGCCTCTCCTGTGTGCACGTGATGCATCATAGCTCAAATCCAAATGCACAGACACACTTCTGGACCTAGTAGCTACCTTCTGATAGCAAAAAGGATGCATTTTGATGTCGACCAAAATTTCCCCCCAGTGCCACATATAATAGAATGTATATACTTTGTATGTACATTCATATATGCGTGTAATACGCCTTGTGGTGATCACCTAAGCAATTTGATATTTCTTTGCTGGTCACCAAGGGCTACCTAGTGTCCATGCCTAACTCACCAACACAATTTGGTAAGCATTCTGATTGTCCTGAGTGCGCTATAAGCCTCGTGGTGACAAGCCCAAAAAATGTCAATTTTTGGTCTTGTCACCACGGCCTCTCCTGTGTGCACGTGATGCATCATAGCTGAAATCCAAATGCACAGACACACTCCTGGACCTGGTAGCTACCTTCTGATAGCAAAAAGGATGCATTTTGATGTCGACCAAAATTTCCCCCTATTGCCAATGTATATACTTTGTATGTAGATTCATATATGCGTGTATTACGCCTTGGGTGATCACCTAAGCAATTTGATATTTCTTTGCTGGTCACCAAGGGCTACCTAGTGTCCATGCCTAACTCACCAACACAATTTGGTAAGCATTCTGATTGTCCTGAGTGCGCTATAAGCCTCGTGGTGACAAGCCCAAAAAATGTCAATTTTTGGTCTTGTCACCACGGCCTCTCCTGTGTGCACGTGATGCATCATAGCTCAAATCCAAATGCACAGACACACTTCTGGACCTAGTAGCTACCTTCTGATAGTAAAAAGGATGCATTTTGATGTCGACCAAAATTTCCCCCCAGTGCCACATATAATGGAATGTATATACTTTGTATGTACATTCATATATGCGTGTAATACGCCTTGTGGTGATCACCTAAGCAATTTGATATTTCTTTGCTGGTCACCAAGGGCTACCTAGTGTCCATGCCTAACTCACCAACACAATTTGGTAAGCATTCTGATTGTCCTGAGTGCGCTATAAGCCTCGTGGTGACAATCCCAAAAAATGTCAATTTTTGGTCTTGTCACCACGGCCTCTCCTGTGTGCACGTGATGCATCATAGCTGAAATTCAAATGCACAGACACACTCCTGGACCTGGTAGCTACCTTCTGATAGCAATAAGGATGCATTTTGATGTCGACCAAAATTTCCCCCTATTGCCAATGTATATACTTTGTATGTAGATTCATATATGCGTGTATTACGCCTTGGGTGATCACCTAAGCAATTTGATATTTCTTTTCTGGTCACCAAGGGCTACCTAGTGTCCATGCCTAACTCACCAACACAATTTGGTAAGCATTCTGATTGTCCTGAGTGCGCTATAAGCCTCGTGGTGACAATCCCAAAAAATGTCAATTTTTTGTCTTGTCACCACGGCCTCTCCTGTGTGCACGTGATGCATCATAGCTGAAATCCAAATGCACAGACACACTCCTGGACCTGGTAGCTACCTTCTGATAGCAAAAAGGATGCATTTTGATGTCGACCAAAATTTCCCCCCAGTGCCACATATAATAGAATGTATATACTTTGTATGTACATTCATATATGCGTGTAATACGCATTGTGGTGATCACCTAAGCAATTTGATATTTCTTTGCTGGTCACCAAGGGCTACCTCGTGTCCATGCCTAACTCACCAACACAATTTTGTAAGCATTCTGATTGTCCTGAGTGCGCTATAAGCCTCGTGGTGACAAGCCCAAAAAATGTCAATTTTTGGTCTTGTCACCACGGCCTCTCCTGTGTGTACGTGATGCATCATAGCTGAAATCCAAATGCACAGACACACTCCTGGACCTGGTAGCTACCTTCTGATAGCAAAAAGTTGCATTTTGATGTCGACCAAAATTTCCCCCTATTGCCAATGTATATACTTTGTATGTAGATTCATATATGCGTGTATTACGCCTTGGGTGATCACCTAAGCAATTTGATATTTCTTTGCTGGACACCAAGGGCTACCTAGTGTCCATGCCTAACTCACCAACACAATTTGGTAAGCATTCTGATTGTCCTGAGTGCGCTATAAGCCTCGTGGTGACAAGCCCAAAAAATGTCAATTTTTGGTCTTGTCACCACGGCCTCTCCTGTGTGCACGTGATGCATCATAGCTCAAATCCAAATGCACAGACACACTCCTGGACCTGGTAGCTACCTTCTGATAGCAAAAAGTTGCATTTTGATGTCGACCAAAATTTCCCCCTATTGCCAATGTATATACTTTGTATGTAGATTCATATATGCGTGTATTACGCCTTGGGTGATCACCTAAGCAATTTGATATTTCTTTGCTGGACACCATGGGCTACCTAGTGTCCATGCCTAACTCACCAACACAATTTGGTAAGCATTCTGATTGTCCTGAGTGCGCTATAAGCCTCGTGGTGACAAGCCCAAAAAATGTCAATTTTTGGTCTTGTCACCACGGCCTCTCCTGTGTGTACGTGATGCATCATAGCTGAAATCCAAATGCACAGACACACTCCTGGACCTGGTAGCTACCTTCTGATAGCAAAAAGTTGCATTTTGATGTCGACCAAAATTTCCCCCTATTGCCAATGTATATACTTTGTATGTAGATTCATATATGCGTGTATTACGCCTTGTGGTGATCACCTAAGCAATTTGATATTTCTTTGCTGGTCACCATGGGCTACCTAGTGTCCATGCCTAACTCACCAACACAATTTGGTAAGCATTCTGATTGTCCTGAGTGCGCTATAAGCCTCGTGGTGACAAGCCCAAAAAATGTCAATTTTTGGTCTTGTCACCACGGCCTCTCCTGTGTGCACGTGATGCATCATAGCTGAAATCCAAATGCACAGACACACTCCTGGACCTAGTAGCTACCTTCTGATAGCAAAAAGTTGCATTTTGATGTCGACCAAAATTTCCCCCTATTGCTAATGTATATACTTTGTATGTAGATTCATATATGCGTGTATTACGCCTTGGGTGATCACCTAAGCAATTTGATATTTCTTTTCTGGTCACCAAGGGCTACCTAGTGTCCATGCCTAACTCACCAACACAATTTGGTAAGCATTCTGATTGTCCTGAGTGCGCTATAAACCTCGTGGTGACAAGCCCAAAAAATGTCAATTTTTGGTCTTGTCACCACGGCCTCTCCTGTGTGCACGTGATGCATCATAGGTCAAATCCAAATGCACAGACACACTCCTGGACCTGGTAGCTACCTTCTGATAGCAAAAAGGATGCATTTTGATGTCGACCAAAATTTCCCCCCAGTGCCACATATAATAGAATGTATATACTTTGTATGTAGATTCATATATAAGTGTATTACGCCTTGGGTGATCACCTAAGCAATTTGAGATTTCTTTGCTGGTCACCAAGGGCTACCTAGTGTCCATGCCTAACTCACCAACACAATTTGGTAAGCATTCTGATTGTCCTGAGTGCGCTATAAGCCTCGTTCGTGGTGACAATCCCAAAAAATGTCAATTTTTGGTCTTGTCACCACGGCCTCTCCTGTGTGCACGTGATGCATCATAGCTGAAATCCAAATGCACAGACACACTCCTGGACCTAGTAGCTACCTTCTGATAGCAAAAAGGATGCATTTTGATGTCGACCAAAATTTCCCCCCAGTGCCACATATAATAGAATGCATATATGCGTGTAATACGCCTTGTGGTGATCACCTAAGCAATTTGATATTTCTTTGCTGGTCACCAAGGGCTACCTAGTGTCCATGCCTAACTCACCAACACAATTTGGTAAGCATTCTGATTGTCCTGAGTGCGTTATAAGCCTCGTGGTGACAAGCCCAAAAATGTCAATTTTTGGTCTTGTCACCACGGCCTCTCCTGTGTGCACGTGATGCATCATAGCTGAAATCCAAATGCACAGACACACTCCTGGACCTGGTAGCTACCTTCTGATAGCAAAAAGTTGCATTTTGATGTTGACCAAAATTTCCCCCTATTGCCAATGTATATACCTTGTATGTAGATTCATATATAAGTGTATTACGCCTTGGGTGATCACCTAAGCAATTTAAGATTTCTTTGCTGGTCACCAAGGGCTACCTAGTGTCCATGCCTAACTCACCAACACAATTTGGTAAGCATTCTGATTGTCCTGAGTGCGCTATAAGCCTCGTGGTGACAAGCCAAAAAATGTCAATTTTTGGTCTTGTCACCACGGCCTCTCCTGTGTGCACGTGATGCATCATAGCTGAAATCCAAATGCACAGACACACTCCTGGACCTGGTAGCTACCTTCTGATAGCAAAAAGTTGCATTTTGATGTCGACCAAAATTTCCCCCTATTGCCAATGTATATACTTTGAATGTAGATTTATATATGCGTGTATTACGCCTTGGGTGATCACCTAAGCAATTTGATATTTCTTTGCTGGTCACCAAGGGCTACCTAGTGTCCATGCCTAACTCACCAACACAATTTGGTAAGCATTCTGATTGTCCTGAGTGCGCTATAAACCTCGTGGTGACAAGCCCAAAAAATGTCAATTTTTGGTCTTGTCACCACGGCCTCTCCTGTGTGCACGTGATGCATCATAGGTCAAATCCAAATGCACAGACACACTCCTGGACCTGGTAGCTACCTTCTGATAGCAAAAAGGATGCATTTTGATGTCGACCAAAATTTCCCCCCAGTGCCACATATAATAGAATGTATATACTTTGTATGTAGATTCATATATAAGTGTATTACGCCTTGGGTGATCACCTAAGCAATTTGATATTTCTTTGCTGGTCACCAAGGGCTACCTAGTGTCCATGCCTAACTCACCAACACAATTTGGTAAGCATTCTGATTGTCCTGAGTGCGCTATAAGCCTCGTGGTGACAATCCCAAAAAATGTCAATTTTTGGTCTTGTCACCACGGCCTCTCCTGTGTGCACGTGATGCATCATAGCTGAAATCCAAATGCACAGACACACTCCTGGACCTGGTAGCTACCTTCTGATAGCAAAAAGGATGCATTTTGATGTCGACCAAAATTTCCCCCCAGTGCCACATATAATAGAATGCATATATGCGTGTAATACGCCTTGTGGTGATCACCTAAGCAATTTGATATTTCTTTGCTGGTCACCAAGGGCTACCTAGTGTCCATGCCTAACTCACCAACACAATTTGGTAAGCATTCTGATTGTCCTGAGTGCGTTATAAGCCTCGTGGTGACAAGCCCAAAAATGTCAATTTTTGGTCTTGTCACCACGGCCTCTCCTGTGTGCACGTGATGCATCATAGCTGAAATCCAAATGCACAGACACACTCCTGGACCTGGTAGCTACCTTCTGATAGCAAAAAGTTGCATTTTGATGACGACCAAAATTTCCCCCTATTGCCAATGTATATACCTTGTATGTAGATTCATATATAAGTGTATTACGCCTTGGGTGATCACCTAAGCAATTTAAGATTTCTTTTCTGGTCACCAAGGGCTACCTAGTGTCCATGCCTAACTCACCAACACAATTTGGTAAGCATTCTGATTGTCCTGAGTGCGCTATAAGCCTCGTGGTGACAAGCCAAAAAATGTCAATTTTTGGTCTTGTCACCACGGCCTCTCCTGTGTGCACGTGATGCATCATAGCTGAAATCCAAATGCACAGACACACTCCTGGACCTGGTAGCTACCTTCTGATAGCAAAAAGTTGCATTTTGATGTCGACCAAAATTTCCCCCTATTGCCAATGTATATACTTTGAATGTAGATTTATATATGCGTGTATTACGCCTTGGGTGATCACCTAAGCAATTTGATATTTCTTTGCTGGTCACCAAGGGCTACCTAGTGTCCATGCCTAACTCACCAACACAATTTGGTAAGCATTCTGATTGTCCTGAGTGCGCTATAAGCCTCGTGGTGACAAGCCCAAAAAATGTCAATTTTTGGTCTTGTCACCACGGCCTCTCCTGTGTGCACGTGATGCATCATAGCTGAAATCCAAATGCACAGACACACTCCTGGACCTGGTAGCTACCTTCTGATAGCAAAAAGGATGCATTTTGATGTCGACCAAAATTTCCCCCCAGTGCCACATATAATAGAATGTATATACTTTGTATGTACATTCATATATGCGTGTAATACGCCTTGTGGTGATCACCTAAGCAATTTGATATTTCATTGCTGGTCACCAGGGGCTACCTAGTGTCCATGCCTAACTCACCAACACAATTTGGTAAGCATTCTGATTGTTCTGAGTGCGCTATAAGCCTCGTGGTGACAATCCCAAAAAATGTCAATTTTTGGTCTTGTCACCACAGCCTCTCCTGTGTGCACGTGATGCATCATAGCTGAAATCCCAATGCACAGACACACTCCTGGACATAGTAGCTACCTTCAGATAGCAAACAGTTGCATTTTGATGACGACCAAAATTTCCCCCTATTGCCAATGTATATACCTTGTATGTAGATTCATATATGCGTGTATTACGCCTTGTGGTGATCACCTAAGCAATTTGATATTTCTTTTCTGGTCACCAAGGGCTACCTAGTGTCCATGCCTAACTCACCAACACAATTTGGTAAGCATTCTGATTATCCTGAGTGCGCTATAAGCCTCGTGGTGACAAGCCCAAAAAATGTCAATTTTTGGTCTTGTCACCACGGCCTCTCCTGTGTGCACGTGATGCATCATAGCTCGAATACGAATGCACAGACACACTCCTGGACCTAGTAGCTACCTTCTGATAGCAAAAAGTTGCATTTTGATGTCGACCAAAATTTCCCCCTATTGCCAATGTATATACTTTGAATGTAGATTCATATATGCGTGTATTACGCCTTGGGTGATCACCTAAGCAATTTGAGATTTCTTTTCTGGTCACCAAGGGCTACCTAGTGTCCATGCCTAACTCACCAACACAATTTGGTAAGCATTCTGATTGTCCTGAGTGCGTTATAAGCCTCGTGGTGACAAGCCCAAAAAATGTCAATTTTTTGTCTTGTCACCACGGCCTCTCCTGTGTGCACGTGATGCATCATAGCTGAAATCCAAATGCACAGACACACTCCTGGACCTGGTAGCTACCTTCTGATAGCAAAAAGGATGCATTTTGATTTCGACCAAAATTTCCCCCTATTGCCAATGTATATACTTTGTATGTAGATTCATATATAAGTGTGTTACGCCTTGTGGTGATCACCTAAGCAATTTGATATTTCTTTTCTGGTCACCAAGGGCTACCTAGTGTCCATGCCTAACTCACCAACACAATTTGGTAAGCATTCTGATTGTCCTGAGTGCGCTATAAGCCTCGTGGTGACAAGCCCAAAAAATGTCAATTTTTGGTCTTGTCACCACGGCCTCTCCTGTGTGCACGTGATGCATTACAGGTCAAATCCGAATGCACAGACACACTCCTGGACCTGGTAGCTACCTTCTGATAGCAAAAAGTTGCATTTTGAAGTCGACCAAAATTTCCCCCCAGTGCCACATATAATAGAATGTATATACTTTGTATGTACATTCATATATGCGTGTAATACGCCTTGTGGTGATCACCTAAGCAATTTGATATTTCTTTTCTGGTCACCAAGGGCTACCTAGTGTCCATGCCTAACTCACCAACACAATTTCGTAAGCATTCTGATTGTTCTGATTGCGCTATAAGCCTCGTGGTGACAAGCCCAAAAAATGTCAATTTTTGGTCTTGTCACCACGGCCTCTCCTGTGTGCACGTGATGCATCATAGCTCAAATCCGAATGCACAGGCACACTCCTGGACCTGGTAGCTACCTTCTGATAGCAAAAAGTTGCATTTTGATGTCGACCAAAATTTCCCCCTATTGCCAATGTATATACCTTGTATGTAGATTCATATATGCGTGTATTACGCCTTGGGTGATCACCTAAGCAATTTGATATTTCTTTTCTGGTCACCATGGGCTACCTAGTGTCCATGCCTAACTCACCAACACAATTTCGTAAGCATTCTGATTTTTCTGAGTGCGCTATAAGCCTCGTGGTGACAAGCAAAAAAATGTCAATTTTTGGTCTTGTCACCACGGCCTCTCCTGTGTGCACGTGATGCATCATAGCTGAAATCCGAATGCACAGACACACTCCTGGACCTTTTAGTTACCTTCTGATATCAAAAGCCTAACCCTCAATTAAAAATTAACCCTAACCCTAACACTAACCCTAATATTATCTCTAACCCTAAAAATAATCATAACCTAACCCTAACACTTCTTCGGTTCACCTGAGCAATTTGATATTTCTTTGCTGGTCACCAAGGGCTACCTAGTGTCCATGCCTAACTCACCAACACAATTTCGCAAGCATTCTGATTGTCCTGAGTGCGCTATAAGCCTCGTGGTGACAAGCCCAAAAAATGTCAATTTTTGGTCTTGTCACCACGGCCTCTCCTGTGTGCACGTGATGCATCATAGCTGAAATCCAAATGCACAGACACACTCCTGGACCTGGTAGCTACCTTCTGATAGCAAAAAGGATGCATTTTGATGTCGACCAAAATTTCCCCCCAGTGCCACATATAATAGAATGTATATACTTTGTATGTACATTCATATATGCGTGTAATACGCCTTGTGGTGATCACCTAAGCAATTTAAGATTTCTTTGCTGGTCACCAAGGGCTACCTAGTGTCCATGCCTAACTCACCAACACAATTTCGTAAGCATTCTGATTGTCCTGAGTGCGCTATAAGCCTCGTGGTGACAAGCCCAAAAATGTCAATTTTTGGTCTTGTCACCACAGCCTCTCCTGTGTGTACGTGATGCATCATAGCTGAAATCCCAATGCACAGACACACTCCTGGACATAGTAGCTACCTTCAGATAGCAAACAGTTGCATTTTGATGACGACCAAAATTTCCCCCTATTGCCAATGTATATACCTTGTATGTAGATTCATATATGCGTGTATTACGCCTTGTGGTGATCACCTAAGCAATTTGATATTTCTTTTCTGGTCACCAAGGGCTACCTAGTGTCCATGCCTAACTCACCAACACAATTTGGTAAGCATTCTGATTATCCTGAGTGCGCTATAAGCCTCGTGGTGACAAGCCCAAAAAATGTCAATTTTTGGTCTTGTCACCACGGCCTCTCCTGTGTGCACGTGATGCATCATAGCTCGAATACGAATGCACAGACACACTCCTGGACCTAGTAGCTACCTTCTGATAGCAAAAAGTTGCATTTTGATGTCGACCAAAATTTCCCCCTATTGCCAATGTATATACTTTGAATGTAGATTCATATATGCGTGTATTACGCCTTGGGTGATCACCTAAGCAATTTGAGATTTCTTTTCTGGTCACCAAGGGCTACCTAGTGTCCATGCCTAACTCACCAACACAATTTCACAAGCATTCTGATTGTCCTGAGTGCGTTATAAGCCTCGTGGTGACAAGCCCAAAAAATGTCAATTTTTTGTCTTGTCACCACGGCCTCTCCTGTGTGCACGTGATGCATCATAGCTGAAATCCAAATGCACAGACACACTCCTGGACCTGGTAGCTACCTTCTGATAGCAAAAAGGATGCATTTTGATTTCGACCAAAATTTCCCCCTATTGCCAATGTATATACTTTGTATGTAGATTCATATATAAGTGTGTTACGCCTTGTGGTGATCACCTAAGCAATTTGATATTTCTTTTCTGGTCACCAAGGGCTACCTAGTGTCCATGCCTAACTCACCAACACAATTTGGTAAGCATTCTGATTGTCCTGAGTGCGCTATAAGCCTAGTGGTGACAAGCCCAAAAAATGTCAATTTTTGGTCTAGTCACCACGGCCTCTCCTGTGTGCACGTGATGCATTACAGGTCAAATCCGAATGCACAGACACACTCCTGGACCTGGTAGCTACCTTCTGATAGCAAAAAGTTGCATTTTGAAGTCGACCAAAATTTCCCCCCAGTGCCACATATAATAGAATGTATATACTTTGTATGTACATTCATATATGCGTGTAATACGCCTTGTGGTGATCACCTAAGCAATTTGATATTTCTTTTCTGGTCACCAAGGGCTACCTAGTGTCCATGCCTAACTCACCAACACAATTTGGTAAGCATTCTGATTGTCCTGAGTGCGCTATAAGCCTCGTGGTGACAAGCCCAAAAAATGTCAATTTTTGGTCTTGTCACCACGGCCTCTCCTGTGTGCACGTGATGCATCATAGCTCGAATACGAATGCACAGACACACTCCTGGACCTAGTAGCTACCTTCTGATAGCAAAAAGTTGCATTTTGATGTCGACCAAAATTTCCCCCTATTGCCAATGTATATACTTTGAATGTAGATTCATATATGCGTGTATTACGCCTTGGGTGATCACCTAAGCAATTTGAGATTTCTTTTCTGGTCACCAAGGGCTACCTAGTGTCCATGCCTAACTCACCAACACAATTTCACAAGCATTCTGATTGTCCTGAGTGCGTTATAAGCCTCGTGGTGACAAGCCCAAAAAATGTCAATTTTTTGTCTTGTCACCACGGCCTCTCCTGTGTGCACGTGATGCATCATAGCTGAAATCCAAATGCACAGACACACTCCTGGACCTGGTAGCTACCTTCTGATAGCAAAAAGGATGCATTTTGATTTCGACCAAAATTTCCCCCTATTGCCAATGTATATACTTTGTATGTAGATTCATATATAAGTGTGTTACGCCTTGTGGTGATCACCTAAGCAATTTGATATTTCTTTTCTGGTCACCAAGGGCTACCTAGTGTCCATGCCTAACTCACCAACACAATTTGGTAAGCATTCTGATTGTCCTGAGTGCGCTATAAGCCTCGTGGTGACAAGCCCAAAAAATGTCAATTTTTGGTCTTGTCACCACGGCCTCTCCTGTGTGCACGTGATGCATTACAGGTCAAATCCGAATGCACAGACACACTCCTGGACCTGGTAGCTACCTTCTGATAGCAAAAAGTTGCATTTTGAAGTCGACCAAAATTTCCCCCCAGTGCCACATATAATAGAATGTATATACTTTGTATGTACATTCATATATGCGTGTAATACGCCTTGTGGTGATCACCTAAGCAATTTGAGATTTCTTTTCTGGTCACCAAGGGCTACCTAGTGTCCATGCCTAACTCACCAACACAATTTCGTAAGCATTCTGATTGTTCTGATTGCGCTATAAGCCTCGTGGTGACAAGCCCAAAAAATGTCAATTTTTGGTCTTGTCACCACGGCCTCTCCTGTGTGCACGTGATGCATCATAGCTCAAATCCGAATGCACAGGCACACTCCTGGACCTGGTAGCTACCTTCTGATAGCAAAAAGTTGCATTTTGATGTCGACCAAAATTTCCCCCTATTGCCAATGTATATACCTTGTATGTAGATTCATATATGCGTGTATTACGCCTTGGGTGATCACCTAAGCAATTTGATATTTCTTTTCTGGTCACCATGGGCTACCTAGTGTCCATGCCTAACTCACCAACACAATTTCGTAAGCATTCTGATTTTTCTGAGTGCGCTATAAGCCTCGTGGTGACAAGCCCAAAAAATGTCAATTTTTGGTCTTGTCACCACGGCCTCTCCTGTGTGCACGTGATGCATCATAGCTGAAATCCGAATGCACAGACACACTCCTGGACCTTTTAGTTACCTTCTGATATCAAAAGCCTAACCCTCAATTAAAAATTAACCCTAACCCTAACACTAACCCTAATATTATCTCTAACCCTAAAAATAATCATAACCTAACCCTAACACTTCTTCGGTTCACCTGAGCAATTTGATATTTCTTTGCTGGTCACCAAGGGCTACCTAGTGTCCATGCCTAACTCACCAACACAATTTCGTAAGCATTCTGATTATCCTGAGTGCGCTATAAGCCTCGTGGTGACAAGCCCAAAAAATGTCAATTTTTGGTCTTGTCACCACGGCCTCTCCTGTGTGCACGTGATGCATCATAGCTGAAATCCAAATGCACAGACACACTCCTGGACCTGGTAGCTACCTTCTGATAGCAAAAAGGATGCATTTTGATGTCGACCAAAATTTCCCCCCAGTGCCACATATAATAGAATGTATATACTTTGTATGTACATTCATATATGCGTGTAATACGCCTTGTGGTGATCACCTAAGCAATTTAAGATTTCTTTGCTGGTCACCAAGGGCTACCTAGTGTCCATGCCTAACTCACCAACACAATTCCGTAAGCATTCTGATTATCCTGAGTGCGCTATAAGCCTCGTGGTGACAAGCCCAAAAAATGTCAATTTTTGGTCTTGTCACCACGGCCTCTCCTGTGTGCACGTGATGCATCATAGCTCGAATACGAATGCACAGACACACTCCTGGACCTAGTAGCTACCTTCTGATAGCAAAAAGTTGCATTTTGATGTCGACCAAAATTTCCCCCTATTGCCAATGTATATACTTTGAATGTAGATTCATATATGCGTGTATTACGCCTTGGGTGATCACCTAAGCAATTTGAGATTTCTTTTCTGGTCACCAAGGGCTACCTAGTGTCCATGCCTAACTCACCAACACAATTTCACAAGCATTCTGATTGTCCTGAGTGCGTTATAAGCCTCGTGGTGACAAGCCCAAAAAATGTCAATTTTTTGTCTTGTCACCACGGCCTCTCCTGTGTGCACGTGATGCATCATAGCTGAAATCCAAATGCACAGACACACTCCTGGACCTGGTAGCTACCTTCTGATAGCAAAAAGGATGCATTTTGATTTCGACCAAAATTTCCCCCTATTGCCAATGTATATACTTTGTATGTAGATTCATATATAAGTGTGTTACGCCTTGTGGTGATCACCTAAGCAATTTGATATTTCTTTTCTGGTCACCAAGGGCTACCTAGTGTCCATGCCTAACTCACCAACACAATTTGGTAAGCATTCTGATTGTCCTGAGTGCGCTATAAGCCTCGTGGTGACAAGCCCAAAAAATGTCAATTTTTGGTCTTGTCACCACGGCCTCTCCTGTGTGCACGTGATGCATTACAGGTCAAATCCGAATGCACAGACACACTCCTGGACCTGGTAGCTACCTTCTGATAGCAAAAAGTTGCATTTTGAAGTCGACCAAAATTTCCCCCCAGTGCCACATATAATAGAATGTATATACTTTGTATGTACATTCATATATGCGTGTAATACGCCTTGTGGTGATCACCTAAGCAATTTGATATTTCTTTTCTGGTCACCAAGGGCTACCTAGTGTCCATGCCTAACTCACCAACACAATTTGGTAAGCATTCTGATTGTTCTGATTGCGCTATAAGCCTCGTGGTGACAAGCCCAAAAAATGTCAATTTTTGGTCTTGTCACCACGGCCTCTCCTGTGTGCACGTGATGCATCATAGCTCAAATCCGAATGCACAGACACACTCCTGGACCTAGTAGCTACCTTCTGATAGCAAAAAGTTGCATTTTGATGTCGACCAAAATTTCCCCCTATTGCCAATGTATATACCTTGTATGTAGATTCATATATGCGTGTATTACGCCTTGGGTGATCACCTAAGCAATTTGATATTTCTTTTCTGGTCACCATGGGCTACCTAGTGTCCATGCCTAACTCACCAACACAATTTCGTAAGCATTCTGATTTTTCTGAGTGCGCTATAAGCCTCGTGGTGACAAGCAAAAAAATGTCAATTTTTGGTCTTGTCACCACGGCCTCTCCTGTGTGCACGTGATGCATCATAGCTGAAATCCGAATGCACAGACACACTCCTGGACCTTTTAGTTACCTTCTGATATCAAAAGCCTAACCCTCAATTAAAAATTAACCCTAACCCTAACACTAACCCTAATATTATCTCTAACCCTAAAAATAATCATAACCTAACCCTAACACTTCTTCGGTTCACCTGAGCAATTTGATATTTCTTTGCTGGTCACCAAGGGCTACCTAGTGTCCATGCCTAACTCACCAACACAATTTCGTAAGCATTCTGATTGTCCTGAGTGCGATATAAGCCTCGTGGTGACAAGCCCAAAAAATGTCAATTTTTGGTCTTGTCACCACGGCCTCTCCTGTGTGCACGTGATGCATCACAACTCAAATCCAAATGCACAGACACACTCCTGGACCTGGTAGCTACCTTCTGATAGCAAAAAGTTGCATTTTGATGTCGATCAAAATTTCCCCCTATTGCCAATGTATATACCTTGTATGTAGATTCATATATAAGTGTGTTACGCCTTGTGGTGATCACCTAAACAATTTGATATTTCTTTGCTGGTCACCATGGGCTACCTAGTGTCCATGCCTAACTCACCAACACAATTTCGTAAGCATTCTGATTGTCCTGAGTGCGCTATAAGGCTCGTGGTGACAAGCCCAAAAAATGTCAATTTTTGGTCTTGTCACCACGGCCTCTCCTGTGTGCACGTGATGCATCACAGCTCAAATCCGAATGCACAGACACACTCCTGGACCTGGTAGCTACCTTCTGATAGCAAAAAGTTGCATTTTGATGTCGATCAAAATTTCCCCCTATTGCCAATGTATATACTTTGTATGTAGATTCATATATAAGTGTATTACGCCTTGTGGTGATCACCTAAGCAATTTGATATTTCTTTTCTGGTCACCAAGGGCTACCTAGTGTCCATGCCTAACTCACCAAGACAATTTCACAAGCATTCTGATTGTCCTGAGTGCGCTATAAGCCTCGTGGTGACAAGCCCAAAAAATGTCAATTTTTGGTCTTGTCACCACGGCCTCTCCTGTGTGCACGTGATGCATCATAGCTCAAATCCGATTGCACAGACACACTCCTGGACCCGGTAGCTACCTTCTGATAGCAAAAAGGATGCATTTTGATGTGGACCAAAATTTCCCCCCAGTACCACATATAATAGAATGTATATACTTTGTATGTACATTCATATATGCGTGTAATACGCCTTGTGGTGATCACCTAAGCAATATGATATTTCTTTTCTGGTCGTCAAGGGCTACCTAGTGTCCATGCCTAACTCACCAACACAATTTCGCAAGCATTCTGATTGTCCTGAGTGCGCTATAAGCCTCGTGGTGACAAGCCCAAAAAATGTCAATTTTTGGTCTTGTCACCACGGCCTCTCCTGTGTTCACGTGATGCATCATAGCTCAAATCCGATTGCACAGACACACTCCTGGACCTAGTAGCTACCTTCTGATAGCAAAAAGGATGCATTTTGATGTCGACCAAAATTTCCCCCTATTGCCAATGTATATACTTTGTATGTAGATTCATATATAAGTGTGTTACGCCTTGTGGTGATCACCTAAGCAATTTGATATTTCTTTGCTGGTCACCAAGGGCTACCTAGTGTCCATGCCTAACTCACCAACACAATTTCGCAAGCATTCTGATTGTCCTGAGTGCGCTATAAGCCTCGTGGTGACAAGCAAAAAAATGTCAATTTTTTGTCTTGTCACCACGGCCTCTCCTGTGTGCACGTGATGCATCATAGCTGAAATCCGAATGCACAGACACACTCCTGGACCTTTTAGTTACCTTCTGATATCAAAAGCCTAACCCTCAATTAAAAATTAACCCTAACCCTAACACTAACCCTAATATTATCTCTAACCCTAAAAATAATCATAACCTAACCCTAACACTTCTTCGGTTCACCTGAGCAATTTGATATTTCTTTGCTGGTCACCAAGGGCTACCTAGTGTCCATGCCTAACTCACCAACACAATTTCGTAAGCATTCTGATTATCCTGAGTGCGCTATAAGCCTCGTGGTGACAAGCCCAAAAAATGTCAATTTTTGGTCTTGTCACCACGGCCTCTCCTGTGTGCACGTGATGCATCACAGCTCAAATCCGAATGCACAGACACACTCCTGGACCTAGTAGCTACCTTTTGATAGCAAAAAGTTGCATTTTGATGTCGATCAAAATTTCCCCCTATTGCCAATGTATATACTTTGTATGTAGATTCATATATGCGTGTATTACGCCTTGTGGTGATCACCTAAGCAATTTGAGATTTCTTTTCTGGTCACCAAGGGCTACCTAGTGTCCATGCCTAACTCACCAAGACAATTTCGCAAGCATTCTGATTGTCCTGAGTGCGCTATAAGGCTCGTGGTGACAAGCCCAAAAAATGTCAATTTTTGGTCTTGTCACCACGGCCTCTCCTGTGTGCACGTGATGCATCATAGCTGAAATCCGATTGCACAGACACACTCCTGGACCCGGTAGCTACCTTCTGATAGCAAAAAGGATGCATTTTGATGTGGACCAAAATTTCCCCCCAGTACCACATATAATAGAATGTATATACTTTGTATGTACATTCATATATGCGTGTAATACGCCTTGTGGTGATCACCTAAGCAATATGATATTTCTTTTCTGGTCGTCAAGGGCTACCTAGTGTCCATGCCTAACTCACCAACACAATTTCGCAAGCATTCTGATTGTCCTGAGTGCGCTATAAGCCTCGTGGTGACAAGCCCAAAAAATGTCAATTTTTGGTCTTGTCACCACGGCCTCTCCTGTGTTCACGTGATGCATCATAGCTCAAATCCGATTGCACAGACACACTCCTGGACCTAGTAGCTACCTTCTGATAGCAAAAAGGATGCATTTTGATTTTGACCAAAATTTCCCCCTATTGCCAATGTATATACTTTGTATGTAGATTCATATATGCGTGTATTACGCCTTGGGTGATCACCTAAGCAATTTGAGATTTCTTTTCTGGTCACCAAGGGCTACCTAGTGTCCATGCCTAACTCACCAACACAATTTCGCAAGCATTCTGATACTCCTGAGTGCGCTATAAGCCTCGTGGTGACAAGCCCAAAAAATGTCAATTTTTGGTCTTGTCACCACGGTCTCTCCTGTGTGTACGTGATGCATCATAGCTCAAATCCAAATGCACAGACACACTCCTGGACCTAGTAGCTACCTTCTGATAGCAAAAAGTTGCATTTTGATGTCGACCAAAATTTCCCCCTATTGCCAATAAATATACCTTGTATGTAGATTCATATGTAAGTGTATTACGCCTTGGGTGATCACCTAAGCAATTTGATATTTCTTTGCTGGTCACCAAGGGCTACCTAGTGTCCATGCCTAACTCACCAACACACTTTCGTAAGCATTCTGATTGTCCTGAGTGCACTATAAGCCTCGTGGTGACAAGCAAAAATATGTCAATTTTTGGTCTTGTCACCACGGCCTCTCCTGTGTGCACGTGATGCATCATAGCTGAAATCCGAATGCACAGACACACTCCTGGACCTGGTAGCTACCTTCTGATAGCAAAAAGGATGCATTTTGATGTTGACCAAAAATTCCCCCTATTGCCCATTTGCCACATGTAAAAATGTGTATACTTTTGTATGTACATTCATATATAAGTGTAGTTAGGTTGAAATTTGAAGATTTATCACATGGTAGATTTGAATGCATGGGAAGGAGTCTTTACATTGGCTTAGAAGCTTGATCCTCACATGTTGTTAGGGCTAAAGGTTCAATATCAACACTTCAAACCAACCCTTCATACCAACCCCCATGTGTATACATAGCTATAGGGTTAATATCGACCTCTATGCACAGACCTGGCTAAAGGGTTGATATCAACCCTTCAGACTGACCCCCATGTGTTGACCTGGCTAAAGGGTGGATATAAACCCTACAGACTGACTTATGTGCAGACCTGGCTAAAGGGTTGATATCGACATAGCACATGGGGGTTGTACCCAGTAACCCGAATGTAAAACTCTGGTTCGTAAATTTAACTCCAAACCCTAACCATTTTTCATAACACCCACATAAAATGCATCAAGATATTTGTAACCAGTCCATAACCTGCAGTTTTAGGTAAGGTATGAGGGCTAAATTTTTTGGGAATATTGGATCAGTTTTAGAGGCGAAAAATGCTAATCAGTTCTTCCTTAGTTTAGAAACCACAAGTAAAATCCAAAAGATTATTTTAGATGTTTAACTGCTGGAATTCCTGAAAGGGGTATTGTGAATTGTGAATCGACAGTGGCTAGCTTTAGCAGCATTATAGTGTAAAGTTGAGGGGGTGTGGCTGCTAGGGTTAGACTTAGCGGCATGAGAGGGTTAAGTTGAGGGGGTGTGGCTGCTAGGGTTAGACTTAGCGGCATGAGAGGGTTAAGTTGAGGGGGTGTGGCTGCTAGGGTTAGACTTAGCGGCATGAGAGGGTTAAGTTGAGGGGGTGTGGCTGCTAGGGTTAGACTTAGCGGCATGAGAGGGTTAAGTTGAGGGGGTGTGGCTGCTAGGGTTAGACTTAGCGGCATGAGAGGGTTAAGTTGAGGGGGTGTGGCTGCTAGGGTTAGACTTAGCGGCATGAGAGGGTTAAGTTGAGGGGGTGTGGCTGCTAGGGTTAGACTTAGCGGCATGAGAGGGTTAAGTTGAGGGGGTGTGGCTGCTAGGGTTAGACTTAGCGGCATGAGAGGGTTAAGTTGAGGGGGTGTGGCTGCTAGGGTTAGACTTAGCGGCATGAGAGGGTTAAGTTGAGGGGGTGTGGCTGCTAGGGTTAGACTTAGCGGCATGAGAGGGTTAAGTTGAGGGGGTGTGGCTGCTAGGGTTAGACTTAGCGGCATGAGAGGGTTAAGTTGAGGGGGTGTGGCTGCTAGGGTTAGACTTAGCGGCATGAGAGGGTTAAGTTGAGGGGGTGTGGCTGCTAGGGTTAGACTTAGCGGCATGAGAGGGTTAAGTTGAGGGGGTGTGGCTGCTAGGGTTAGACTTAGCGGCATGAGAGGGTTAAGTTGAGGGGGTGTGGCTGCTAGGGTTAGACTTAGCGGCATGAGAGGGTTAAGTTGAGGGGGTGTGGCTGCTAGGGTTAGACTTAGCGGCATGAGAGGGTTAAGTTGAGGGGGTGTGGCTGCTAGGGTTAGACTTAGCGGCATGAGAGGGTTAAGTTGAGGGGGTGTGGCTGCTAGGGTTAGACTTAGCGGCATGAGAGGGTTAAGTTGAGGGGGTGTGGCTGCTAGGGTTAGACTTAGCGGCATGAGAGGGTTAAGTTGAGGGGGTGTGGCTGCTAGGGTTAGACTTAGCGGCATGAGAGGGTTAAGTTGAGGGGGTGTGGCTGCTAGGGTTAGACTTAGCGGCATGAGAGGGTTAAGTTGAGGGGGTGTGGCTGCTAGGGTTAGACTTAGCGGCATGAGAGGGTTAAGTTGAGGGGGTGTGGCTGCTAGGGTTAGACTTAGCGGCATGAGAGGGTTAAGTTGAGGGGGTGTGGCTGCTAGGGTTAGACTTAGCGGCATGAGAGGGTTAAGTTGAGGGGGTGTGGCTGCTAGGGTTAGACTTAGCGGCATGAGAGGGTTAAGTTGAGGGGGTGTGGCTGCTAGGGTTAGACTTAGCGGCATGAGAGGGTTAAGTTGAGGGGGTGTGGCTGCTAGGGTTAGACTTAGCGGCATGAGAGGGTTAAGTTGAGGGGGTGTGGCTGCTAGGGTTAGACTTAGCGGCATGAGAGGGTTAAGTTGAGGGGGTGTGGCTGCTAGGGTTAGACTTAGCGGCATGAGAGGGTTAAGTTGAGGGGGTGTGGCTGCTAGGGTTAGACTTAGCGGCATGAGAGGGTTAAGTTGAGGGGGTGTGGCTGCTAGGGTTAGACTTAGCGGCATGAGAGGGTTAAGTTGAGGGGGTGTGGCTGCTAGGGTTAGACTTAGCGGCATGAGAGGGTTAAGTTGAGGGGGTGTGGCTGCTAGGGTTAGACTTAGCGGCATGAGAGGGTTAAGTTGAGGGGGTGTGGCTGCTAGGGTTAGACTTAGCGGCATGAGAGGGTTAAGTTGAGGGGGTGTGGCTGCTAGGGTTAGACTTAGCGGCATGAGAGGGTTAAGTTGAGGGGGTGTGGCTGCTAGGGTTAGACTTAGCGGCATGAGAGGGTTAAGTTGAGGGGGTGTGGCTGCTAGGGTTAGACTTAGCGGCATGAGAGGGTTAAGTTGAGGGGGTGTGGCTGCTAGGGTTAGACTTAGCGGCATGAGAGGGTTAAGTTGAGGGGGTGTGGCTGCTAGGGTTAGACTTAGCGGCATGAGAGGGTTAAGTTGAGGGGGTGTGGCTGCTAGGGTTAGACTTAGCGGCATGAGAGGGTTAAGTTGAGGGGGTGTGGCTGCTAGGGTTAGACTTAGCGGCATGAGAGGGTTAAGTTGAGGGGGTGTGGCTGCTAGGGTTAGACTTAGCGGCATGAGAGGGTTAAGTTGAGGGGGTGTGGCTGCTAGGGTTAGACTTAGCGGCATGAGAGGGTTAAGTTGAGGGGGTGTGGCTGCTAGGGTTAGACTTAGCGGCATGAGAGGGTTAAGTTGAGGGGGTGTGGCTGCTAGGGTTAGACTTAGCGGCATGAGAGGGTTAAGTTGAGGGGGTGTGGCTGCTAGGGTTAGACTTAGCGGCATGAGAGGGTTAAGTTGAGGGGGTGTGGCTGCTAGGGTTAGGGTTAGGGTTAGGGTTAGGGTTAGGGTTAGGGTTAGGGTTAGGGTTAGGGTTAGGGTTAGGGTTAGGGTTAGGGTTAGGGTTAGGGTTAGGGTTAGGGTTAGGGTTAGGGTTAGGGTTAGGGTTAGGGTTAGGGTTAGGGTTAGGGTTAGGGTTAGGGTTAGGGTTAGGGTTAGGGTTAGGGTTAGGGTTAGGGTTAGGGTTAGGGTTAGGGTTAGGGTTAGGGTTAGGGTTAGGGTTAGGGTTAGGGTTAGGGTTAGGGTTAGGGTTAGGGTTAGGGTTAGGGTTAGGGTTAGGGTTAGGGTTAGGGTTAGGGTTAGGGTTAGGGTTAGGGTTAGGGTTAGGGTTAGGGTTAGGGTTAGGGTTAGGGTTAGGGTTAGGGTTAGGGTTAGGGTTAGGGTTAGGGTTAGGGTTAGGGTTAGGGTTAGGGTTAGGGTTAGGGTTAGGGTTAGGGTTAGGGTTAGGGTTAGGGTTAGGGTTAGGGTTAGGGTTAGGGTTAGGGTTAGGGTTAGGGTTAGGGTTAGGGTTAGGGTTAGGGTTAGGGTTAGGGTTAGGGTTAGGGTTAGGGTTAGGGTTAGGGTTAGGGTTAGGGTTAGGGTTAGGGTTAGGGTTAGGGTTAGGGTTAGGGTTAGGGTTAGGGTTAGGGTTAGGGTTAGGGTTAGGGTTAGGGTTAGGGTTAGGGTTAGGGTTAGGGTTAGGGTTAGGGTTAGGGTTAGGGTTAGGGTTAGGGTTAGGGTTAGGGTTAGGGTTAGGGTTAGGGTTAGGGTTAGGGTTAGGGTTAGGGTTAGGGTTAGGGTTAGGGTTAGGGTTAGGGTTAGGGTTAGGGTTAGGGTTAGGGTTAGGGTTAGGGTTAGGGTTAGGGTTAGGGTTAGGGTTAGGGTTAGGGTTAGGGTTAGGGTTAGGGTTAGGGTTAGGGTTAGGGTTAGGGTTAGGGTTAGGGTTAGGGGTTAGGGTTAGGGTTAGGGTTAGGGTTAGGGTTAGGTTAGGGTTAGGGTTAGGGTTAGGGTTAGGGTTAGGGTTAGGGTTAGGGTTAGGGTTAGGGTTAGGGTTCGGGTT